>CAUYLG010068070.1:0-92367 GCA_963573385.1 Cacajao melanocephalus
CATAAAGGATTTTATTTCTCCTTTGCTTATGAAGCTTAGTTTGGCTGGATATGAAATTCTAGGTTGAAAGTTCTTTTCTTTAAGGATGTTGCATATTGGCCCCCACTCTCTTTTCGCTTGTAGGGTTTCTGCTGAGAGATCTGCTGTGAGGCTGATGGGCTTCCCTTTGTGGGTAACCCGACCTTTCTCTCTGGCTGCCCTTAGCATTTTTTTCTTCATTTCAACCCTGGTGAATCTGACGATTATGTACCTTGGGGTTGCTCTTCTTGAAGAATATCTTTGTGGTGTTCTCTGTATTTCCTGGACTTGAATGTTGGCCTCCCTTGCTAGGTTGGGGAAGTTCTCCTGGATAATATACGGAAGAGTGTTTTCCAGCTTGGATTCATTCTCTCTGTCACATTCAGGTATACCTATCAAACATAGATTAGGTCTTTTCACATAATCCCATATTTCTTGGAGGCTTTGTTCATTTCTTTTTACTCTTTTTTTCTCTAATCTTGCCTTCTTGTTTTATTTCATTGAGTTGATCTTCAGTCTCTGATATCCTTTCTTCTGCTTGGTCCATTCGGCAATTGAAACTTGTGTGTGCTTCGCGAAGTTCTCGTATTGTGTTTTTCAGCTCCATCAATTCATTTATATTCCTCTCTTAGCTGTTTATTCTCGTTAGCATTTTGTCAAACCTTTTTTAAAAGTTCTTAGTTTCTTTGCATTGGGTTAGAACATGATCTTTTAGCTCAGAGAAGTTTCTTATTACCTACCTTCTGAAGCCTGTTTCTGTCAATCCATCCAGCCTTGTTCCCTTGCTGGTGAGGAGTTGTGATCCCTTGGAGGAGGAGAGGCCTTCTGGTTTTGGGTATTTTCATCCTTTTTGCACTGGTTTCTTCCCATCTTTGTGGATTTATCTACCTGTGGTCTTTGTGGTTGGTAACTTTCAGATGGTCGTCTCTGAGTGGACATCTTTGTTGTTGCTGATGAAGTTGTTTCTTTCTGTTTTTTAGTTTTCCTTCTAACAGTCAGGCCCCCCTGCTGTAGGACTGCTGGAGGTCCACTCCAGACCCTGCTTTCCTGGGGATCACCTGCAGCGGCTGTAGAACAATTAAGGGTTGCTGCCAGTTTCTTCTGTTATCTTTGTCCCGGAAGGATACCCGCCAGATGTCAGCCTGAGTTCTCCTTTATGAGTTGTTTCTTTGGTTATACGGGGGTCAGGGAGCTGCTTGAGGAGACAGTCTGTCCCTTGTAGGAGCTCAAGTGCTGAGTTGTGAGCTCTGTTTTTTTGTTCAGAGCTGCTGGACAGGTACGTTTAAGTTTGCTGCAGTGGAACTCATAACCACCTTTTTTTCCCAGGTGCTCTGTACTGGGAAGGTGAGGCTTTATTTGTAAGTTCGTGTCATTTTCCTGCCCTTATTCAGAGATGCCCTGCCCAGCGAGGAGGTAGCCTAGTCACAGTCTGCCAGCAGAGGCATTGCTGAGCTGCCATGGGCTCTGCCCAGTTGCTATGTGAACTTCCTTGCAGTTTTGTTTATAGGGGTATAGTTAGAACTGCCTCAGTTAAGATGGTCTACCTCAGTAATGGCAGGCTGTCTCTGTAATGGCAGGCTGTCTCTGTAATGGCGGACTGCCTCAGTAATGGTGGACTGCCTCAGTGGTGGCGGACTGCCTTTTTAGTGGTGGACTGCCTCTGTAATGGCAGATGCCCTTCCCCACACAGAGCTGGACCATCCCGGGTCCAGCTGTGCTTGCTGTGAAACTCAGTCCAGAGCATTTCAGATTGTTGGTCTTTGTGGGGGTGGGATCAGCCGAGCCAGATCACCTGGCTCCCTGTTTCAGCCCCCTTTTCTTCAGTTGAACGGGCGACTCTGTCTCTCAGGCGTTCCAATCTCCAGTTGAAATGGCGCCTGGATTTGTGTGAGTTTTTGGGTGGAGAACCATTGCGCCAGCTGAAATAGCCATGCTGGAGACTGATGGCGCTTTTCTGCCTGGTAATCTCCTGGTCTGTGGGCAATAAAAATTTGTTTGGAAGTGCGGTGATCACTACCCTCTGTGTTTTTGCTGGGAACTGCAATCCAGAGCTGTTCCTATTGGGCCATCTTGGATCCTCTCCTTTTTTTTTTTTTTGAGAAGGAGTTTTGCTCTGTCGCCCAGGCTGGAGTGCAGTGGCGCCATCTTGACTTACTGAAACCTTCACCTCCCGTCTTCAAGCATTTCTCTGCCTCCGCCTTCCAGTAGCTGGGATTACAGGCGCCTGCCACCATGCCTGGCTGTTTTGTATTTTTGGTGGAGACAGGGTTTCACCATCTTAGCCAAGCTGGTCTTGAACTCCTGGCCTCATGATCCACCCACCTTGGCCTCCCAAAGTGCTGGGATTACAGGCATGAGTCACTGTGCCCAGCCAATGAATAATCTTCCTAATGTATTGTTGAATTACTATAGCTTTGTAATATATTTTGAAATCAGGAAGTGTAATACTTCTAGCTCTGTTCTTTTTCAAAATTGCTTTGGCAGTTCAGATTCTTTTGTGGTCCCATATGAATTTTAAGATTTTTTTTTGTTTGTTTCTATTTAAAAAAATCCATTGGGATTTTGATAGAGATTGAACTGAGTATCTATAGACTGCTTGGGGTAGTATGGACATTTTAACTGTATTATGTCTTTCAGTCCATGAGTGTGGACTGTCCTTCCATTTATTTGTGTCTTTAATTTCTTTCATTAATTTTTTATAGTTTTCAGTATACAAGTCTTTTACCTCCTTAAGTTTATTCCTAAGTATTTTTATGCTTTTTGATACTATTATAAATAAGATTGTTTTCCCAATTTCCTTTTTGGATAGTTTGTTATAAGTGTATGGGAACACAGCAGATATTTTTACTGCTTCCTTTCTGATTGGTTTTTTCTTTCTTTTTCTTTTGTTTGCATAGTTACTCTGGGTAAGATTTCCAGCTCCTTGTTGAATAGAAGTGATGAGAGTAGGCATTCTTATCTTGTTCCTGGTCTTAGAAGAAAATATTTGTTTTCATCATCAAATATGATGTTAGCTATGGCGTTTCGTATATGGTCTTATGGTGAGGCACATTTCTTCTATACCTAATTTGTTGAGAGCCCTTATCATGAAAGGTTGTTGAATTTAACTAAATGGTTTTTCTGCATCTAATTAGATGATCATGTGATTTTTATTCTGTTAACGTGGTGTATCTCATTAATTGATTTACATATACTGAACCATCTTTGCATTCCAGGGGTAAATCCCTTTTTATTCATGGTGTACGATCCTTCTAATGCTAGCATTTTTTTGAGGATTTTTACATCAGTGTTCATCAGGGATATTGGCCTGTAGCTTTCTTATGTCATAATGCATGTGTCTGGCTTTGATATTAGGGTAACGCTGGCCTCATAACATGAGTTCTCTGTCTTCAGGTGTTTGGAAAATTTAAGCACAATAGAAGTACTGTTAATTCTTCTCACAATGTTTGGTAGAATTCAGCAGTGAAGCTGTCTGGTCCTGGCCTTTTTCATTTTTGGGAAGTTTTTGATTACTGATTAAATTTCCTTACTCCTTATTGGTTTGTTTAGATTTTCTATTTCATGATTCAGTCTTGGTAGGTTATATTTTTCTAGGAATTTATTCATTTTTGATTATCCAATTTGTTGGCATACAGTTGTTCATAATGTTTCTTATGATTCTTTTTTATTTCTATGGCATTGGTTTTTATTTCTAGTTATAATGTTTTCTTGTTCGTCTCTTATTGAGTCTTCTTTCTTTTTTACTTTGTCAGTCTAGCTAAAGGTTTGTCAATTTTGTTCATCTTTTCATAAAACCAAGTCTTAGGTTTGTTAGTTGTTTTCTACTTTTTATTGTCTATTTTATCTATTTCTGTTCTAATCTTTATTATTTCCTTCCTTCTGCTAACTTTGGGCTTAGTTTGTCTTACTTCAGTTATTTGAGGTGTAAATTTAGGTTTTTTATTTGATGTCTTTCTTCTTTTTAAGATAGATGTTTATTGCTATAAGTTTCCTCGTTAGTACTGCTTTTTCTGCATCCCATAATTTCCCTTTTGATTTCTTCTTTAATCCATTGGTTATTCAAGAGTGTGTTGTTTAATTTCCACGTGTTCCTGAATTTTCTAGTTTTTCCTCTGTTGATTTCTAATTGTATTACATTGTGATCAGAAAGGGTACTTGGTCTGATTTCAGTTCTCTTAAGTCTGTTATGACTTGTTTTGTGACCTAACGTATAGTCTGTCCTTGAGAATGATCTGTGTGCACTTGAGGAAAATGTGTGATCTGGTGCTGTTGGCTGGAATGTTCTGTATGTGTCTGTTATATTAATTTCGTCTGTAGCAGGGATCCCCAGCCCCCGAGCCACAGACTAGTACTGGTCTGTGGCTTGTTAGGAACTGGGCCGCACAGCAGAAGATGAATGGCAGGCAAACATTACCACCAGAGCTCTGTCTCCTGTCAGATCAGCCGCAGTATTAGATTCTCACAGGAATGCAAACCCTATCATGAACTGCAGTTGTGAAAGTGTATTTTGTCTGATCTAAGTATGGCTACCTCTGCTCTCTTTTGGTTACCATTTGCATGGAATATCTTTATCCATTTCTTCACTATCAAACTATGTGTATCCTTAAATCTAAAGTGAGTATCTTGTAGACAGGTTATAGTTTGGTCTTTTTTTAAATCCATTCAGCCATTTTGTGTTTTTTAACTGGGGAATGTATTAGTCCATTCTCACACTGCTATACTATCTAAGCCTAGGTAATTTATAAAGAAAACCAGTTTGGCCAGGTGTGGTGGCTCACACCTGTAATCCTAGCACTTTGGGAGGCCAAAGTGGGCGGATCACCTGAGGTTGGAGTTCAACACCAGCCTGATCAACATGGAGAAACCCCATCTCTACTAAAAATACAAAATTAGCCAGGGGTGATGGTGCATGCCTGTAATCCCAGCTATTCAGAAGGCTGAGGGAGGAGAATTGCTTGAACCCGGGAGGTGGAGGTTGCGGTGAGCCAAGGATGCACCATTGCACTCCAGCCTGGGCAACAAGAGCGAAACTCCATCTCAGAAAAAAAAAAAAAAAAAAAGAAGTTTAAATGACTAACAGTTCCACATGACTGGGGAGGCCTCAAGAGACTTATAATCATGGCAGAAGGCAAAGGGGAAGTGGTCACCTTCACAAGGTGACAGGAGACAGCAAGAGAAAGGGCAAGGAAACACCACACTTAAAGCCATCAGCTCTTGTGAGAGCACTCTCACTATTACGAGAACAGCATAGGGGATACTGCCCCCCATGATCCAATCACCTCCCCTCTCCCTCAATACAAGGGGATTACAATTTGAGATGAGATTTGGGTGGGGACACAGAGTCAAACCATATCAGGAAGTTTAATCCACTTAATGTTTAGAGTAAGTATTGATAGAGAAGGACTTGCTATTGCCATTTTGTTGTTTTCGGTCTTACAGTTCTTCTGTCTTTTTCTTTCTTGCCCTCTTCCTTTGTGACTTGTTGATTCTTTCGTGAGATGTTTCAATCCCTTTCTTTTTTGTGTAGTCTCTAAAGATATTTCATTTATGGTTACCATGGGTCTTACATAAAATATCTTATTGTTATAACAGTCTCTTTTAAGCTGAAAACAACTTACCTTCCATTGCATACAAAAACTACACTTGTCTCCCCATACTGTGTTATTGATGTGATAGTATATATCTTTTTCTATTGTGTATCCATTAGCAAATTTTTATAGTTACAGTTATCCTTAATAGTTTTGTTTTTTTAACATTTATACTAACACACACCATCATTACAGTATTCTATGTTTGTTTACATATTTCTTTGCTGGTGAGTTATATACTTTCCTGTGTTTTCACATTGATGTTTTGTGTTTTTTCATTTCACCTGTCTTTAGCATTTAGTGTAAGAAAAGGCTAATGATGACAATTTTCCTTAGCTTTCATTTGTCTGAGAGTCTTGATCACCTGCATTTTTCAAGGACGGTTTTGCCAAGTACAGGATTATTGGTTGGCAGTTTTTCTTTTGGCACTTTGAATACATTATTCCAGTGCCTTCTCTAGCCTGCAAGGTTTCTGCTAAGAAGTTCACTGCTAGTCTGATGAGAGCTCCCTTGTACAACTCTCCCTTCTACAGGGAGAGTTGTTATTCTCTCTTGTAGGAGAATTGAGTTGCTTTTAAAGTTCTTTTTGTTTTTGAATTTTGACAGTTCGATTACAATGTGTCTTGATGTGTATTTCTTTGGATTCATCTTATTTGGGGTCCTTTGAGCTTTATGAATCTGGATGTCCATTACTCTTGCTAGATTTGTGAATTTTTCAGCCACTATTTCCTTAAATAAGCTTTCATCTCCTTTTTCTCTTCTGAGACACCCATAGTGTGCACATTGGCTTGCTTGTTGGTGTCCCATAAGTCTCTTTGGCTTTGTTAACTCTTCTTCTTTCTTTGTTCTTCTTTTCTGACTGGATAATTTCACATGACCTGCTTCAAGTTCTCCCATTCTCTTTTGCTTGCTCAAGTATGCTGCTATGGCCCTCTAGTGAATTTTTCAGTTCAGTTATTATATTCTTTAGGTCCAGAATGCTGTTTATTTCTTTCTATAGTTTATTATTTCTTTGCTGCTGTTCTCATTTTGTTCATATGCCTTTTTCCTAATTTCATTTACTTTTCTGTGTTCTTATAAGACAATTATTTTTAATTTGTTGGGCAGTTCATAGATCTTCATCTCTTTAATGTTGGTTACTGGACATTTATTTTGGTACTTTGTGTTACATTTCCCTGATTCTTTTTCTTGTAGCTTTGCACTGATGTCTGCACAATTGAAGAAACAACTTCCTCTCTCTGTTTTTACAGACTGGCTTTGACAGGGAAAGACCCTCATCAGTCTAGCTGGAGATTTGGGCCTCTTAAACTTTTCCTACGAATGTGTTTATGGATTTCTAAGTAGAGGGATTTACTGGGTTTCTTTTTTTTTTTTTTTTTTTTTTTTTTTTTTTAGGTTCAGGGAATATCTTGCTCCCTCTGGTGTCTGACTTCTGTACTACAGGCAGGTGCAAAGGAGGCATGCTCCACTCCTTTCCCTCCTTTGCCTTAGAGGAGCCTTGAGTTGTGCAGTCTGCTGCAAGCCACTGACCCCTTTTTCTTTCTTTTTAACTGCTCCTGGACATTCAAACTCTGCTGGTTTCGTCAGCTCTCCTTGTAAGGTGAGACAGAAACCAGCTCCTTGGATAGCTCACCAAAAGGCTGGGATGTTGAAGATATGCTTCACTCCTCTCACTTCCTCCTGAGGCTGAATCCTCAGGTTCTGTATCTTCTCTCAAATCTCAGAGTTGTGCTGAGTGCCAGAAGCTGTCCACTCCTTTTCCTTTGTTCTTAACTGCCCTCAGGCATCGGAACCCTGCTGGTTTCGTTAGTATTACTTGTGAGTTGAGACAGAAATGGGCCCCTCTGGGAGCATACCGAAAAGCCAGATGTTAGATGCACACTCTACTCTCTTCCTTTAAGGGAGAAGTCCTGGGTCAAGGTGATCTCTCTTGGTGCTGAGCTGTGCCAGCTTTGGGGAGGGGTCGACCTGGGTAAAATGTTCTTGCCTGTTTCAGTGCAACTCTTTTTGGTTTTGTTCTTGTCTGGAGTATGATAATCTCTTAGCTGGTTTCTGGACATTTCATAAAGGTATTTTGGTCTATATGTCTTTGTCAAATCAGAGTTTCTGAGAAGCTGTGAGAGCTGGACCTTCTTCTAGTTCTGTTTTGACCTTAATTATTCATTTGGTCTCAAGCAACTGCTTTCTGTTCTTTTCATTTTAACCATAGCCATGCATTTCTACTATTAAATATAGTAATTTCTCAAATGTGCCAGCTTATTTCATACCTCTGCTTTCTACCCAGAACATCTTTTCTTATTCTTTGGATCAGTCAAGGTTCATTAAAAACCGGAAAAGCATATAAAATGCCATTTGTTAAAAGAGTAATCAAAGTGTGGACTCTAGAGCTAGCTTGCTTAGGTTTGAGTTTCAGCATTGCCATTTATTAGCTGCTTGACTTTTGGCAAGTTACTTATCTGTGCCTCAGTTTATTCACTTATTAAAATGGAGATGAGCTGTGGCCAATCTCATTGGGTTGTTATTAGGATTAAATGAGTTAGTCTACATTAAGTTCTTAAAACAATGCCCAGCACACAGTAATTTTTAAATTAAAAAAAAAAATTAGAGCATAGGTCACAGAAGCCTTGGGGGATCAAACTAGGGCAATTCTGAGTGTCTCAGTGGCAAAGTGCACAGGCCATCTATTTGCCATCAAATGGCTTGACTCCAGCTGCTTTCTGTCCTTTTAGTTTTTTTCTCCAGATTTAGATTTCTAAAAGAGAACATCTGATTGACTGAGTTTGAGTCAGATGCCCATCCCTTAAGGGCAGTTAATGATGTGGTGTTAGGCCAACAGGAAAGCAGCTTCCCACTGTACTATCCACTGAATGGACAGACTCAGCTCATACTACATTTCCTGTGTCTTCCCTGATTGTCCCCATCAGGGTTCTTAACTACAACCTTGTTGTCAAGGCTTCACCAGAGACTGGGTAAGACTTGAGAAGTTGTGTCATTTGTTGTGTCAATAAGTCTGGCTCTGCTTCTCGGTTGGTAAGCTCTTCAGAGTCAGACCCAGCTTCTTGTTTTCCTGAACTTAGTACAGGACCTGGCAAAGAGTAGACATTCAATAAAGGTTGAAAAAAAATAAAATAAAATAAAAAAAGATTGAAAAATACCCCCCAAATTCAACCTTCCTTTACTCCCCTGGCTTGATTTTCTTCTGAGGCTGGCTCCCATCGATGTCCTGCACTTTCTAGACTAATAATATCAAGCTAAGTGGCAATTAAAACTCTAGAAACAGCCCCAGTGGGATTGAGAGAATAAGCACGGCGTGGGTAAGAGTTTTTCAGGTGAGTCTAGGCAGCCTGAGTGATAACTTGTTCCAACAAAATTATTATGTTGGAAATAGAAGGGGGATAACAAAGGTAGCAAAGGTGGAGACAGTTAATAAAATGGCAGTAGTAGAGTTAGTACAGGAGGAGAATCCTGAATGTTGTCTTTTTGTCTGTCTGCTCTGCTTTCATTTAGCCTAGTGGTTCTCAAACAGGGATGATTTTTGCCTCCCAGGGGACATTTGGCAATGTATGGAAACGGATTTTAGTTGTCACAACAGGAGGGAGCTGTGTGCTACTGGCCTCTAGTGGATACAGGCCAGGGGTGCTGCTAACATCCTCTCATACTATGCATGAGATAGCCCCTCACAATAAGGAATTATCCAGCCCCAGATGTCAGTAGTGCTGAGATTGAGAAACCCTTATCTAATTGTAAGCTTCACACCTCAACATTTCTTCAAAGGAGAAATAGGGGCAATATGGCAGATATAGTAAGATTAGTTAGTCACCATTTCCTGAATGCCCATGAATGTACAGTTGCCTAGATTTGGTATTTTGAGGACTACAAAAAGGTTTGTATTCCCTTTTCTTCCTAGACCATTTATGAAAACAACTCTTGTATATCCAGAGGAAGGCAAGGCATGGTAGGCACCAAGTAAGTGCTTTATGGAGGAAGGAGAAAGGAAGATGACAACCTAGGCTGGAGTGGCAAAGGTTTTGGCAGCTGAATAACTCAAAGTATTTGGGGAGAGAGTTGACTAGAAGAGATGGATTAGATAGGAGAGTGGTAGGAAATCTGGTTTAGCATATTGTATATCCACATGTTATACATTAATCATTATTTCATTTATGATGGCCCATGGGGGAGAGGGTATGTTAAATCCAGAGTATCTTGCTGGGTTTGAAACCCAAGGAAGAAACATTTAACATTTGGACTCTGTCGTTTTGGTCCTCTGGTTTCTTCTCTCCTTGACCTATATTTACCCCTTGTGGATAATCCCACATTTGCGTCTGTGGTCATTAGTGTGCTCCAGAACTCCAGAGTAGAGTCTCTGTGTGTTGCATGTGGTCACTGTACATCCCAGAAGTGTCTCAAGTTCAATAATTCTGGAAGTCAGCTCATTTTTCTTGACTCATCCTTTTTCAATGACAAGTTCCTTCTGTCTTCCTCATCTAAGTTGATTTGTTCATTTAGTCACCATTTACCAAGCACCTGGACACTTGGGAGAAAAATGAATAAGACAGTCCTTTTTGCTGAGGCTTCTGTATAATGGGTAAGATAGATACATAAATTGGTCATTAAATATAGTATGAAAATTCAAGTGATACAGTGTACTAGTCCGTTTTCACACAGCTGATAAAGACATACCTGAGACTGGGCAATTTACAAAAGAAAGAGGTTTAATGGACTCACAGTTCCACGTGGCTGGGGAGGCCCCACAATCATGGCGGAAGGTGAAAGGCACTTCTCGCAGGGCAGCAGACAAGAGAAGAGTGAGAGCCAAGCGAAGGGGTTTCCCTCATAAAACCATCAGATCTCGTGAGACCTATTCACTACCACAAGAAGAGTATGGGGGAAACCACCCCCATGATTCAGTTATCTCCCACTGGGTCCCTCCCACAACACAAGGGAATTATGGAAGCTATAATTCAAGATAATAAAATGAGATTCAAGATGAGATTTGGGTGGGGACACAGCCAAACCATATCATCTAGGATATTTGGAAATAAAGGAGGGATATGTCAGGATGCTAGCCTGGTGAAGAGGAAGGTCAGGGGGTATTAGGCACTGTTGCCTAGAGGAGATAGTGTCTGAGCTGATCTTAAAAGATGGAGAGATGGGGCTTTACCATGGAAAGATAAGCAGGAAAGAACATTCCAAGTGAAAGGCCCTCTATATGCAAGGCCTGGAAGAAAGAAACAGCAGAGCATGCGCAGGGAACAGCACACAGTTTGGGCTGCTGAAGCATGAGTTACAGGGTGAGGAGAGGGTCCAAAGAAGACCAGAGAGGGGATCACTACCCAAGTTCCCAACTTCCTTGTCCATAGCACCCCCTGCCCCTGCATCCTACTGCATATTTCAAAAGCAATCAGTCACCGGTTTCAGAAGTGGTGCCTTGCTGTTGTCTTTACGATCCATTACATTCCTCCCATTTCATCATAATTCCTATAGTTTTCCTGGCCTTATCACAGCCCTTCATCCTCCCCAACCCTCTGCTCCTACCCATGGACCTCTCATTTGATTTCAGTCTCATTGTTAATAAGGGCTTGCATCCAGGCATATTTGCCCCAGCTGTTAAGAATCACTCCTCTATACCTTCATCTGACTAGTTACTCACTATCAGGCAAGTAGCATGCACTTTCAGGGCTCTGTTCAAATGATCTTCCTCTATTCCATCTTTCCTACTCATGTGAATTCTTCTTCCGAAAGCTTCTGTTTATTTTCTTTCCTCTGTGAAATCACAGTACTTTGCATGTATTTCTTTGTTTATATAACCACATGTATCACATGCCCTGAGAGTCAGATTGATGTGTGTTCAAAGGATATCTATGCTTTATTAGCGGTGTCACTCTGGATAAGTGACTGCACCTGATTTTGATCTTTTCTGTCTTCATTTGTACTTAACCACATTGTTATACTGTATAACATTAGCTCTGAGTGGTAGAATTAGGCTTGCAGTTCTTTTAACCCATAGTGTTGATAGCTTGATAATTTTAATTCGTTATAAAACTATCGTGGTGGTCCAGGCATTATAGAAAATTTAGCATAATTATTAAAAGGTTCTGGAGCCTGACAACTTGTGTTCTAATATTGTCTTTGCTATTTCCTTGTCTGTATGTTCTTAGACACGTTACTCAACTTCTCTAAGCCGTTTACCCATTTTTTAAAAAATGAAGAGAATAATAGTAATACCTCATAGAGTTTTTTAGTGTGAGTTAAATGAATTAAAGTCTATAAAATGTTTGTCCCGTGCAAGATAGGTAGCAATAGCCAACATTTATTGAATGCATACACTTATTATGAGATAACCAACTGTCCAGAACAATGGGTGGACATTTATTTGCAAGCCTAATTTTCATATCTTTTTTCTTTGGAATCCTTAAATTATAATGGCCTTCTGTATATATTGGGAAACTGACTTTTCTTTGTTCCGCAGACAGTTCCTAGAAGTTATGGCTAGTGCTCTGACTCGTTATCTTCACTGTGTTTCTTCTAAAAACTTACTGGATGCAGTGTATTCATTTTGCTTAATGAATTACTTTCCTCTGGCTCCTGTTAATCATCTTCTCCAAAAAAACGTCATCAGTGAGCTGCTGACATCAGGTAGGATGTCACTGCACAATTGTGACCAAAATAAGGCACTAACACTAGCTGCCACATGAATCTGAATGGGGTCTTAGTTGGAGCAGCGTTAGTTGAAATTTGCAGAATAGGTGTTACTGTGGAAAAGGCTGATAATGGTGAAGTCAAAGGATAGTCTTTCAAAGCAGCAAAGCTATGGACCCTTTAATGACAAGCCTACATGTTGGAAAAAAAGGAATGCATCATTATTATTCCTTTTATGTACACTGTATCCATCTATACAAAGGCTAAATGTTCAGGTTGTTATTCGTGCTTTGATCAGAGCTATTTGTAATTCTTCATCCTTACTTATCACATTTGAAGCCAACCTAAGTCAACTTTTGCAGCTGTAAACACTTGGTCACTCACTCCTGGCCTGTGATGAGGGCACATCTGTTAGATCAAGAAACCAAATAGCCACCAAATTGATTAGTTCATTTACTCTTGGAACCAAATTAACTATTGCCTTTTAGTCTTTAATATTAAACAACGCAAAGCAATACCCAGGTAGATGTACAAAATTTGATGATGTATCTGAGAATAGAGTACTTCAGAATTTCTTTTAAAAAACAATGTTATAAAATCCCAGAGTTGAGTTGTGAGGAATCAGTCAATACCACATGCTAATTTTTCAGGCAAAGTATAATACTGGAGAAACAGCCTTGAACCCAGAAAACCTGGATTTGTAGTTCCAACTTTGCCTTAATCATGAGGCTTTTTAACATTCCTAGACATTTCCTTATCTAGAAGATGAGAAGTTTAGACTAAATGACCTCTGAAGCCTCAAAACATTATCCAGTGCAGGGCTTTGATTTAGACAGTGTGGAAAGCAGGGAGACACAGAGAAAGTCCTTGTGATAAGAAAGAGATAATTAGAAATACAAGTGTATTTATATATATATTATTTTATATAGATTACTAAATATATATTAATATAGTTTTTTAATGTTGCATTTGTTTCTTCTTAATGATGTATTTTCTTCCTATTTTAGATGACATGGGGAAGAATGTCCATAAGCTGCATATTTTAGATACTTGTCTAAAACTCGATGATATTGTTTATCACAAGGACATAGACTTGTCACTCCCACAGCTTCCACAGGAGCCACCGTTACTTCCAAATGCAAAGGTGACAGAGGTGCTGAGCAGCCTTCTGGGAGGTGAAGGACACTTCTCAAAAAATGTATACTTGCCACCCAATTATCATATTGGTATGGGACATTATATGATTTCCCTTTATTTTATTGTATTTATTTCCCTTTTTTCTGACAAAAAATTAGGTATTTGCAGCAGCAGTTCAGTGTAGTGCAGTATTGCCTCTGAAATTGACCTGATTCTTGCCTCATAACCAGTAAATTAAATTCTACACATTTTTATGTGTCTAAAATCTCTAGACTAGTATCTGACACATAGTTAGCTCTCAATATATTTTAGCTACTGCTATTATCATTATTCATAATACTATTAAACATTTTAAAACAGAAAATCACTTGGGGCTGGGCACGGTGGCACACGCCTGTAATCCCAGCATGTGTGAGGAGGCTAAGGCAGGTGGATCACTGGAGCCCAGGAGTTCGAGACCAGCCTGGCCAACATAGCAAAACCGTATCACTACAAAAAAAATACAAAAATTAAATGGGTGTGATGGCGTGCGTCTGTAGTCCCAGCTACTCAGGAGGCTGAGGTGGGAGGATCGCTTGAACCTGGGAAATTGCTGCAGTGAGCCAAGATCTCACTACTGTACTCCAGCCTCAATGACAGAGTGATACCCAATCTCAAAAGAAAAAAAAGAAAGTCATTTGGAGCAGTGTTTGAAAAATTAATATGAATTCTTTCCTTTCAGATTTTGAAATCAGAATGGACACTAACAGGAATCAAGTGCTTTCACTTTCTGATGTGGATACAACTTCTGTTACAGATATTCAAAGGTTGCTTACATATGTTTCATTTGCTGGGCTTTCTGAATTTAAATTCTAATTCTAAAAGACTTCATATTAAACAGCAGTAGTAAAGCTAAGACTTGATATTTGTATGGAGCCTGCAGCGCAGCAAGAGGCTTCTTATCCATCAGTGTACTCCTTAGATGTAAAACATGGGCATTATGGTTGAATACAATGGACTACAGTTGGGCCATTTAGTGGAATAAACATTTTTTTTAAATTAAGTTTTGAAGCTACAGTTCAATAAAACAGTATAATTGAAACTATCAGTTCAGTGTAAACTTTGGACAAGATACTATAATAGTGATCGTAACGAATAAAGACTTGAGGCTTCTACAAAAATCAAATGCTCAATAACTATTTTGCTCTACCACCAAGACTTTTCCAGAGGTAGAGAAACTGTAGTTTTTTAAACTAAACTCTGTTTGTATGGGTTGGAGCACATTGAAGCTAATCATAAGTTGTTTCCTTGGCTCACACATTACAAATGGAGTGTCTCTGGGGAGAAATATGATTCTATACCATGAGAGAACATTCTGCCTCTTCAGTAGATGTATAAGATCATGCCATCATTGTACACACTCATTGGGCCAGTTAGTCTTTTTGGAAAGGCTCTGCTACATGGATCCTGACCCCAAGGAACTTATATCTCCTGTTACTCCACTAGACACACACACACACACACACACAAACACACATAAATACGATAGAATCATACGGAAAAAAATCTATAGGCATCCAAACTCTTATCTACCCATGCCTCTTCATTCACACAGTTCTGTGACTTTCACTTCTTTTTGAATGCATCTAGCTTATTTCTTGGCCATCGTTTCAACTGCTGTCTTTCCTATCAGTGTTACCTATCTCCCCTCAGAAAAGGCTTTCTCTCTGACCCCATTCAATGATCATTTTTCTTTTTCAGGTACTCCACTATTCTGACATAATAAAATGACATACTTGTTCTCAGTATGAAGTCATGAGATGTGAAGAATCTGAGCATTCCTTTAAAAATATAAAATTTATCTTAGCCAGAGTATAGAATGCAGTAGGGATATAAATGTCTGGTTTTTTCCTTTTTTCTCCTAGTGAACTTAGTATTTCCAAAGTGCCAGAAACAATGAAAACAGAAATTGCACCTTCCACATTTTTGCTATATTTATGGGTTTTATCTTTTTAACAGTCTTGCCTTGCCTTGCATTTTTCTTGGTGTTTTCTTCCTTCTACTTAAACTCCTAGTTCTGTGTTTTAAATGGTGCTTTGTCTGGGAGATAATAATATGCAAGAAGAGCATTCACTATTTGGTATTATTTATATCATTACTTCTACTGGTAGAATAAATAATTACACTCAAATCAGAAATCAGCACTGCACAGAAAACCCTTAAAATTGGTGCTCTCCTATCTGAAAATTTTCCTCTTCAAAAATGTAGCCATCCTTAAAGGGAACTGAAAGGTAACTGTACAGTGTTGTATGTTTTTGGTTTATAAAGTAGCCTTGTATAGTGGAATATCTGCAGAGGCTGAGTAAAAGAAGTGAGGGACTAAGACAGGAATATTGAGGACTGTGGTCAGTGGAAAGCTCAACTTGGAAATCTCTAGAGAAGAGGGATGCAGCGAGACTGTCAATGGTAATATCAGTAACTGTTCTTGTTTTGTTTATTTTTGTTTTCAGAGTAGCTGTGCTGTGTGTTCCTAAATCTGCTTATTGTTTGGGTTCAAGCCATCCCAGAGGATTCCTTGCTATGAAAATGCGGCATTTGAATGCAATGGGTTTTCGTGTGATCTTGGTAAGAAAAAATACAAATGAAATATTCTTTATTACTGATGTACATTCTACCAGCTGCCAGGAATCTTGTGGTTGAGACTGGTTACTAGGCCTAGAGGAATTGTCAGCATTACTGGAATAAGTGCTCTAGTTACTGTTTTCTTTGAAAAAGAACATTGCTAGTACACGATTTGGGTTCTGCTCAGCTGATTACTGTCACTTACTAAGCTTTTACAAATGTTGTTTAGGTCCACTTTAATCCTTTTTTGCTAAGAGGAAGAATGCAAATAATATATTTTTGTATTTAAGATGCACAAAACCGTGTTTAATTTCCAGATTATCTTGAACGAGGGCAGGAAAGATGTTAAAGCTTTGTCTTCATGGCCTGTGTGAAGCTGTTATAGGATGTTTGTTGCCAAAAAGGCTGAATGGTTCTAAGAGGATGGGTCTTCCTCTTTTCTGTTGTGCTTCAATTTGATTTTTATGCACCACAGCTTCTCTTGAACAGCCTTTTCAGATGTTTCTAGGTAGCAGGAACCTTACAAATACATTTATATATATATATATATATATATATATATATATATATATATATATATATTGCTGTGGGATCTATCTAGGTGCCACTCATTTGGTCCTGCACATAATGTGAGATGTAAACATTCCAGATCTTCTATTATTATGCTTTAGTATCTAGAAATGGATTACGTGTGGACTATTGAGATTAAGATGACCCCTTTTTCTTAGTGGGCTACTATTTAAGACTTTGTTTTTTTAATATTACTGAATATATATATTCTAAGAAAAGTTTTTCTCAAGAAAGTACTTTTTGCACCATTTAGAGGACCTTTAAAATTTTTATACTTTTCACAGCTTTCTTCAACCCTAACATGTAGTCTTATGTCTTTAAAATGTGAGTAGTTATAAGGTAACATTTGCTTTCAAAAAGCTGTCGTTCTCATGTTACTTTACTACGTTGGGATCTCTAAGCTGGCACTTACGTTATCATCATCTCACAAACTGATTATTTTCCTCTTTCTTTGGTAAGGTCAATAACTGGGAGATGGACAAACTAGAGATGGAAGATGCCGTCACATTTTTGAAGACCCAAATCTATTCAGTAGAAGCTCTTCCTGCTGCTGCTGTAAATTTGCAAAGCACATAATAAAATGAAAATCAACCTTTTTGTATTAGGAGACATACATTTGTAAAAATAACTTTAATAAAGACCACAATCTAGTTGTCAGTGGAATTAACCTATCTGCTCGCTAAGACAAAAAAAGTTAGTGCACTATTAAAATTAATTTTGAGAATGGAAGAAATGTTGTTACTGCCATTTTAAAATATGCTGAGAAAATTCCAGAAGGGTTATTTTTCCAACCACACCTATTCCCTTTAGTGCCCACGTAGTTGAGAAATTTGTGAGCTGTGCATTTCACCTTTTCATCTTTGATCTATTAAAAACGTTTCTCAGTTGTGAGGGGTCACAGGCAGGTTGATGTGGGTAGTCCTTGTGTTTGGAATCTGAATATTTATACTGCTATAAGCTGTTCTAAGACTTGGGATTATGCCTTTAAATCATTTTCAAGCATTGGCCAGATAATAATTGGACCAGGTTCTAACATTGTCAAGTTTGTAAGAATTAGTGAGGTGGCCTGTTGAAAATAGGTGAGGATGGCATTTGCATTTGTAATAAGCACTGCAGGTATAGATGTTTCACTAGTTATAAGAGAATCACAGATGAGGTAATATGTAGATGGCAAGGAGTCCAAAATTTTTTAACACCCACAGGCCATGAGTTACTAATACCCTAAGTCTTGCTGTTTTTGGGTCCTTCCTTTCTCTTCCTTTTTTCCCCCTTGCCCCTCTCACGATTCATGAAGTCTTTTAAATTAAATATGTAGCAGAATTGTGAATCAGACCTGAGGACTATTTTTTCAATTATTTTTGTTCATTCTTTGTTCAAATATTTGTCCAAGTTCAACTATTTTGTTCAGTATACCTGTCTACCTGGTATTTGACTTGCTGGGGATATAGTGATGAATAGGCATGGTCTCTTGTGGAACTTACAACAGGGGTTCCATGCAAGTCGGTGTTATTCTACCCCCAAGTACACAGACTTGCAATTACTAGACATCTTAACATGTGCCGGGCACTGCTAAGTATTCATTTGTGTGCTGTCTTTTCGTGATCTTAACCCTTTGAGGTGTAGCTGCTATTATAATTCTCTCTGGGTCTTCATTTCCTCATCTCTAAAATTGGGATAGGTTATTTGCCCAAGACTACACAGAGTAGGGGAGGGCTAGAGTTTGAATGTGAGCTGACATGGGCTGGTAAGAAAATAGAAAAACTGTAGCAATCTAACAACAGCTGCCAGTTTGTATCAATTTATCCAGCTTGCATTTAGAAGAGGTTAGAGCTGAAAGGAAATTTAGTGATTATTTAATGTTACTTCCCTCATTTTATGGATGAGGAAGGTAAGGCTCAAAGAATTTTCCTTTCCCAGAGTCTCAGCTATGCCATTGATTTCCACATCATTTCATCCTTCCCTGCTCTTCAGCTTGTGTCCCAGAAGATCCCTGAAGGTTCAGGTTCCAGATTGGACATCCTCTAGGTTTGTGTACTTGGCCAAGTGATTTAACCTTATAAGCTTCAGAACAAGATGAAAATACTCTGTTATTTTCTAGAAAGAAACTAAGGATTTCTTCTTTAAATGTTAAGTGTGCATCAGTTTCTAGTGACTAATTAGGACTCCTATTCAAAGGATTTGACAAATTTATGAATACTTATAATCACTTCTGGGGTAGTCATTTTTATTTTGTACTAGTTAACCTGGCAGATAAAAAGGCATCCATCTTTTGCTAGCATTCTAGTGTTAGCATTCTTCATTGCTTTGTGACAATGAAAGATAAGTGGGCAAACAGCTGATCAACATGAAAAAAAGTTCAGTCTACTAATAAAGACATGCACATTCAAACAGATGAGACAGTTTTGTCTTTCAAATTAGCAGTATTTTTTTTTTCTTTTAAGAATTACAGTGCTGAGGAAGGTGTAATGAGGCAAGCACTTGCATAAGCTGTTGGTAGAATGTAAATTAATACCTTTCTGGAATGTACTTTTTGGGGTTTTCTTCTCTCATAATTTAAAAAATAGCTTTATTAAAGCATAATTGACATACAGTAAACTGCATATATTTAAAGTATACAATTAGGTCAGTTTTGAGACACACGCGCGCGCACACACACACACACACCTGTGAAACAACAATCAAGGTAATGAATATATCTATCACCTCTAAAAGATTCCTGTCTTTGCTTTTTCCTCTGTCTCCTAAAAACCACTGATCTATGGCACACATAGGAAAAGCTTTAGGAAAGATATTAAATGCTAATTTTGTGTGCAATACCCAAATTTTTTTTTCCAGAATCATTAATGAGAAGTTTGATCTTGCTCTAGATATAAGATATAAAATTGTATTCTTTAACTGGCTACATGCAATTCTTTTTTGTTATTTTTTTAATCTTAATTTTTAGTTTTTTAAAGATGGGGTCCTGCTATGTTACCCAGGCTGGCTTCAAACTCCTGGGCTCAAGGGATCCTCCTGCCTCAGCTCCCCAAGTAGATAGGACTGACTGTAGGTGCAAGCCACTGTGCTCATGTCAGTTCTTGATTGAGACATTTTATTCAGTTCTCTGAATTCTCAGTAGTTACCATGGAATAGAAACTTCCTTTATACAAAGCTGATGAAACAGTTTAGAACTTTTAGAAAACATTGAAAAATCAAAAATTTTATGTATACATAGCTTAACAACTCTTCTTGTTATTGATAAAATGTGATAGTATTTTTCTGTGATAATACAAATGGACCTCAAATACAATTGAACTTTTCATATCAAGTGTTTCCAAATAATAATGACATTCCAGTTTATAGAACGTTATGCGTTGTGAGAGTAGTCACCCTGCAACTGGCTTGGACATCTCTAAGCAAGTAGAAGTTTCTGTAAGATAGAGATTTGGGGCATCTACTTGGAAACTGTACCTTCAAGGAGCTGGCATTTCTCAAATCGGCTCTCTCTCGTACTCTATTCATAGGGCCTGAGAGGTGGACCATCAGACTCTACCCTGTTTGGGCTACCTTCTAGGGAGACCTAGGTGTGGAGCTTGCTGACCAGGAGGGCTGTGGCTGCCCAGAAGACAGAAGATGGCAATCTCTTAACATACTTGTAACCCATTTGTGCACACAGGTATGCTGTGACTCACTGGTGGGTCCAAAAAAAGCTGAAGTCTACATTTCCCAGAGTCTCTCTCAGCTTGAATTCCAAATGTTAGTTGGTTTCCTCCATGCAGATGTACCTACTTGAAATTGGGAAGGCAGTGTTTCAAGATGGAGATAACGTTTCTGCCAACAAACAGCCAACAGGACATTGGATTTTTCTAGAATAGCAACAGCAGAGGCCTCCAGGTGTGGTGTGGCAGGACAAGGAGCGTCTGTTTTGCTGGTGGGGGTTGTAGCTAAGGGTAATGTGGCTCTGCAGCTAGCAACTAGGCAGCATCTTCTGACTTCCCAGCTTCCAGGCTGTAAGCAGAGATAGTAGCATCTCTTCTGGACAGCCAGTTCTGTGATGGTGTTCTGAGAGTCATTCCTGGAAGTCCGACTAAAGGCTGCTCCTTCTGCCCTTCCATTCATCTTGTAAGCAGGAGGCTTCTGTGCATGGCCATAAACTAACAGAAGCACATTGTGTCTAAACTAGGTTACAGTGGTTTCTGTTATCAGCAAGTAAATCCTGATACTATAATATATGCACATATATATGTTATGGAGTTAAAAAAAAAATGGATGCTTTTCTTTAAAAGTTTGTGAATTTTGCTTTTAAAGAATTTCCCTTAGGTCTAGGCACAGTGGCTCACACCTATAATCTCAGCATTTTGAGAGGCCGAGGCAGGAGGATTGCTTGAGCCCAGGAGTTCGAGACCAGTCTGGCAACATGGCAAAACCCCACCTCTACAAAAAATACAAAAATTAGCTGGGTGGGGTGGCATGCAGCTGTAAGAAAGCTGGGGTGGGGAGATTGCTTGAGCCCAGGAGGTCAAAGCTGCAGTGGGCCAAGATCATGCCACCGCACTCCAACCTGGGCAACAGAGTGACACCCTGTCTCAAAAAAGAAAAAAAATGTGAAAAGAATTTCACTCAGCGTTACAGACATAGAATGTTACTAAGACGTACTAGGAACACCTGTGTATACTGCTGGCTGATTTTACATGTGACCTCACCCTGAGCAGGTTTCTGTAGGCAGCAATAAAGCTTCCCAGGCAGAGGAAGGGAGAAACCAACCCACCTGCCTTTATTTTCTACTTGTTCTCCTTGCACCCAGTTTTCACCACACTTCCCCATGCTTTCACTACAACTTTTCCAGGCTCCTCTCAGGCAATCTCTTTACACCAGGGGCCACTTAATCCTGAAGAAGATAGCATCAAACTTTCACCCAATTATTTCAAGCAACGCTTTCCTTTCCCTCCCTCCCTCCTTGCTTCTTTCCTTTTTGCTTAAAAAATGCAGAATAGAAGAAATATATGAAATGTATTAAATATATAAATAGGGCTTTAATCTTGTCATAACTTTTAAGTTAAATTAGAGCCAATGCTATTCTATTTGAGAACCTTTGAAGTGCTCACACGTTGCTTATACTCATCAGAAAAATACTCCTTCTATGAAGAAAACCTTTTTTTTTTTTTTGAAACGGAGTCTTGCTCTGTCACCCAGGCTGGAGTGCAGTGGGGCAATCTCGGCTCTCTGCAACGTCTGCCTCCCACATTCAAGTGATTCTCCTTGTCTCCCCCTCCCGAGTAGCTGGGATTATAGGCACATGCCGCCACACCCAGCTAATTTTTTGTATTTTTAGCAGAGATTGGGTTTCACTGTGTTCCTCAGGCAGGTCTTGAACTCCTGAGCTCAGGCAATCCACCTGCCTTAGCCTCCCAAAGGGCTAGAATTACAGGCGTGAGCCATCATGCCCGGCCTTTGTCCTGAAGAAAGCCTAGTGTTGAAGAAAATCAATTAAAGATTAATGAAACAGAGGGGCAAAGCCCTGTTCACCAGCTTGGGTTCAGATGACGTTCCCCCCATGACCACTGCTCCTGTTCTAGTGCAGGCTGTTGTAATGGGGGTTCCACATCATCCAGTCCACAGGCCAAGCTCGGATGCACCTGCTCTTTACCCAGCTACCCCAGGGCAGAGCTCCGCACAGACCACAGTGCTTTAAGAGAGGATGATAACACTCATCAGTACCTTCCTTAGAGTACTCCATAAGCCGCAGTCATTTTTCAAAGCACCCTCCAGGCCAAGGTTAAGGCAGAACAGGTTTTCCAGTCATAGCCTCATAGCCTCCTATTTAGTAACATTTCTTGAGTGATCTTGTAAATGAATAGCTTGAAAGAAAAACAGGCAACCAAGGCAGTGTGGTTACATTTTTTGAGAATGCAGATGCAAAAATACTTGTGAATTTACACGCTCATTTTTCCAAAGGACGTACTCTGTACGCTTCCTCAGAAGTATGTCACTCACATGGGGCTCTTTGTGCAACACAAACCAAGCAAGATATTTCTGAAACTCATATTTAACTGTGATTTTGATATCAACATGATTTTCTTAAATTTTTTAAAAAATTGTGACAAAATATGCAACATAATATTTATCATCTTAACCATTTTTAAGTGTACAGTTCAGTGTCATTGTTGTGTGACAATCACTACCGTCCATCTCCAGAATCTTTTCAACTTGCAAAACGGGAACACTGTACACATTAAACAAGAACTCCTATTTCCCTTTTCCCCCAGTGCCTGGCCACCACCATTTACTTTCTGTCTCTATGAATTTTGCTTCTCCAGACACCTTACAGAGTGGAATTACTCAGTATTGTCCTTTACGGACTGGCTTCTTTCGCTTAGTGTAATGTTTTCTGGTTCATCCATGTCGTGGCATATGTCAGTATTTCCTTCGCCTGGGCACTTTGGGAGGCCAAGATGGAAGGATCACTTGAGGCGGGGAGATGAAGACCAGCCTGGGTAACATCATAAGACCCCCATCTCTACAAGAAAATTAAAAAGGCTTGAGCCCAGGAGAATGAGGCTGCAGTGAGCCATGATCATGGCACTGCACTCCAGGCTGGGAACAGAGTGATACACTGTCTCAAAGAAAAAAAAAAATTCCTTCCTTTTAAAGTTGGAATTATATTCTATTGTATGTATATACCACATTTTGTTTATCTGCAGATGGATGCTTGGGTTGTTTCTACCTTTTGTATCTGTGTGTGTGTGTGTGTGTGTGTGTGTGTGTGTGTGTGTATTTCTAGACACTTGTTATTCTCCTGAGTGTTAAACTGTTTTAAGTGTTTGGTTTTTCATTTGTAGAACATTTTCTTATCCTAAAGTTTATCTATCTAGCTATCTGTCATCTATCATTTCTCCTAAGGATCTTTAGTTGTTTACTTTTTAATGAAGTGTAATATGTTATGATTGTATGTTTATGTATCCTCATATACTTTCACTGTGGATTTAATTTTTAGAAATAACAAAAAGTCACATAGGGCAGATTCATTCAGCGGAGTGGGTGATTAACAATAATAATGACCATGTATTAAGTGCCTACCATGTGCCAAGCACTGTGCCAGCATTTCACACGTTTTATCATTCAGTCTTCACCACATGCCTGTTTGGAGGTTATTAATAATTACTAATATTCATTTTATAAATGAAGAAACTGATATTCAGGGCTTTAAGTGCTTTTCCTAGGGGTACACAACTAGAAAAAAGGCAGAGCCAGATTGCACCCAACTCCTTCTGACCCCAGAGCTCATGCTTGTATCATTGCATCAATGTTTGTCAAGCTTCCTGGTGATTGCAGTCACATGTACTTGACAAAACCACACACTGCTGGGTCTGTCCCAGTGATACTGAATTGGGACCTGGGAGATTACATTGCTTGGCAGCATGATATTGGGGAACCGGAGATCACCTCCAACCCTTCTGTAGCTCTTAGTGGGCTCGTCAGCTGGATCTAGAAGCCAAATTGACAGCAGACAGATTAACAAGAGAAAAGTATATAAATGTTACTAGTTTTGCATGTACATGGGGATCTTCACAAGTGAGTGAAGTCTGAAGAAGTGGCCAAAGTAAGATGTTCTTGTACTTTTTTTAGACAAAGACTGAGAAATTTGAGAAGAAACAGCAGGAGAAAGAAAATCTGGCTAGGACAGTACAATTTTCTAGGGGAGTCACTAGGAGATATATGAGGGAGAGTAAAGCAAGTGGAAGATAAAGGTTATTTTTTTTTGTAAGTTTGTTTATTTGGATTCATTGTAGGCTCCAAGTCTCCCAAGTCTCTGGTGATAAAAGGGCTATTTTCTCACCCTGGTATGAATAAGTCTCAGGGTCTTAGAAGAGCATCCGTCCCAGAGGATTCTTTATCTCTTGCTCCATACAGGAAGAGACAGATCAGCTCTTCCTTTCTGAAACTAGAATTTCTCCAATGTTTTCCATTTGAAATAACATTTTGGGATGGCACATCCTTCACTCCTCCAATGGTATATACTGTATTTTTAAACATATAACATGCTTCTAAGGTAATAAGATTAGGTTGTGCAGCTCACAAATAGCTCTGAAGGCAGTTCCTATAGCAGAGACTCAATTGTTATAAGCATTAGCTATTGGCATGACAGAATAGGCTTCAAAGTGACTTCTCTGAAGGACAAGATTTATTTGAATATTCTGCTTTCAAATCATTAAAATGAACAGCCTCACTGCCATGTAGGCTCTACACACAGTAAGATGAGAGGGCATTTTACAGTGAAAGAGTAAGTCAACCCTGGTTTGGGATCTGGATAAATCTCTTCTCAGAGCCTTAGTTTCTTCATCTGTAAAATGGACACATTAATACCCAATTTGAAGGACTATTGTATATATTAGAAATAACTATGCCTTGTCATATAGTAGATGCTTATAGCAGTTCTTATAATAATGAAGCAAAGTCCCCGTGGTGTATTGTAAATGTGAGCCACACTCCTCAGCAGGGATCCTTGTGTGCTAAGCTAGTGGACCAGGGTTTCCAGCTAAAGTAGATCTGAAACTGAGTCTTGAAAAATGTGTGTAAAGAAGCTTCTATACTTTTCTTATGTGGATGACGAGGGGGCAGTGGCGGGTGCGGCTGCAATACTTAAAAAGGAATTCTATTGTGGCAATAAATGAATATGGCAAGAAATGAATGACAGTGGCCCCTAGGTGGTGCTGATTCATCATGGAAGTGCAAGCCGGACACTTGGTATTTGTGGAGGTGACTTCTCCCTGGTTTGAATTTCAAATAAGAGCAAGACAGCTCCCTGGGATGTCTGGGAAAAAAGACCTGGCAGAAAAGAGTCTTTTCAGTAGGAGCTAGTGCACAATACTCTTGCCTTTGAGGCCCCATCGGGTCTTCGGTTTGCTTTAGTTGGAAACAGGAAGCACGGTTAGGCTCACTTGTATTCATTTGCTGAGAGCTGTTGGAGCCGTGACTGATTCTGACAGATCGAATATCATTTATAACACTGCTGTGGGGGCACTGTAACCGGGGGTGTTAGTACTAGACCCTCCAGAGACTTAAGTACGTTTGTGGGATGTGAGGACCCTTGGAATATACAAATACACATACTAATGAGTTTTAACAAAAATAATCAGTATCGTTTTCTGTGCAACACTGTGCATTTCTCAGCTACACCTGTCCTTTCCAACCTCAATTGCTGGGCAACCTATTTTTCTTTCGGCTTCAGAAGCGATAGCATCTGGGAAATGAATCTGATGAATTCTGTCTGGCAACGAACGTCTTTCCAACTGCCAGATCCTGGGGGAAGAAACTTGAGATGGTTTGGAGCTGATTCAGGGCCAGAATACACCTGTCCTTGAGGGCCTGGTGATGGGGGAAGGAGGCTGGCCAAATGCAGAACTTCTGAAACGCCACTTCCTGAGTTCATTTCCATTTTGGCAAAATGTGACTTTGGTTTCCAAGGGAAGGAGTTTGCATGTATTGAAATGTCTCCGTGGCTGAAGTTGCTTTGTGTCCGCCATGAAAGCCTCCTGCCATCAATTCCCATCTCCCAACACATTTTCAACTGTGGTGTTTTGGGAAGGTAACCATAGCAACTAATCTTATTCAGAAACAACTGGACCTAGGCAGTAAATGGCGAGGTAACCCCATGGTGGTTTTCAGTGGAAACCCAATATTGATTCTAACAATTGTACAGGCTGAGCACTGTTATCTATGTCCTAAGCACTGTTCTACTTTAAGACATTTGATTCTCACAACAACCCTATGAGGTAGTCATCATTATCCTCTTTAACACTTGAGAGTTGGCCCATGGTTGTACAGCTAATTAAATCTGCTGCACCCTGAAATCAGTTTTTTCTCCTATACAGCCTGTCTTCTAAGAAAAACTGGAGAGAGGTCTTCCAGTGTCTATTTTGCAGGTAGTAAGAGTGAGTCACAGAATCATGGATATGGTTCAAGGCAACAGCAGAGCCGCAGATCCTCTGCCCTAATCCCACTAATGCCTTTCTGTTATATGCAGAGCTTTACAGCTCCCAAGATTATCTCACCTATTGCTCACAGCAGGTCTTTGTGATGATTAGATCTATTTATAGATGAGAAAATCGAGACATGAAAAGGTTAAACGGCATTTCTCAAGGTCACCAATTACTATATTGAAGAATAAGAAATAAAATCTGTTTCTAATTCTCTGCTGCTTTACTAGATGTGGTGCTTTAAAAATATTTCATCCATTCATCCATCCATCCACTTATTCATCCATTTCAGAATGTATTAGGTACATTAGGTACCATATATTATTTGTGGTTGACACGATTTTCAGGATTAACTTTAATTCATCAGAGATAAACTTTACTATATATCTAATGGAATCATCTTTACGGAAATACTATTTATGAGTATAAATGTTTTTATGTGAGAATTATATATTCTAATGAATCTTTACAAATCCATACTTTGTGTGCTATAGATGCAAAATCGTAAATTTGTCTGTGTAAATTGCCTAAGATGATGGTAGAAAAGGATGTTATGCTTATATTCTTTTTTTTTTTTTTTTTGAGATGGAGTCTTGCTGTCGCCAGGCTGGAGTGCAGTGGCTCAGTCTCGGCTCACTGCAATCTCCGCCTCCCGGGTTCAAGTGATCCTTCCACCTCAGCCTTCCCAGTAGGTGGGACTACAGGCACGTGCCACCACGCCCGGATAATTTTTGTATTTTTAGTAGAGACAGGGTTTCACCATGTTGGCCAGGATGGTCTCAATCTCTTGACCTCGTGATCTACCTGCCTCAGCCTCCCAAAGTGCTGGGATTACAGGCATGAGCCACCGCGCCCAGCTATGCTTAAAATTTTTAGCGATGCAAAAACTACAATAGTCTCAAGAGAAAAATGATCTGTAATCTTCAACAGAGCCACTTGCCATGCGTGGGACCCAGTGTATGGAGAGGAAGGTTGGGGCATGACCCCAATCCCAGAGGGCCTGTCTGGCGGCTTAGATTTGTTCTTTCCATAAGGTAGAGGCACAACTCATGAAGTGATACCCACAAGCCTGGACTCCAAGTTCCTTTGAAAGCTTGATGTAGATCCTTCAAACATTGGTGGGGGTGGGAGTGCGAGGTGAGAGTAGGAGGTGTGGGAGGGTGAGGTGACTGGAGATAGAAGCCTGACTCTTGCCTGGAAAAGCCCAAAGGCAGAAGGCTGCCTGGAGCTGCTTCTGATGGCAGAGCAAAAACAGGTGGCCGTAAGAGGGCTTTTGGCTTCCAAGTTTTGCAGGGGAGAAGGGATGGCTTGTATGCATAATATTTCCTGTGGATTAAATGAATGCCAAAGAAACTAGCAGGCTTGAGTCATCCTGAAAGGCACCTGTCCTAGAGGACGTCCTGCCAAAGCTCAGAAATCTCAGCAAAAAGAAGTTGTATGGGGTCTTCACAGTTAGCCTGAGAGTGCATTGTGGGGTCAGGTCAGGGAACACTGTGGTGTAAGAACGACACTCTGTGGAAAGAGGTGGGAGTGGGGGTGTCTCTTAAGAACCCACAAAAGTCACTCGTGTGAGGAGGAGCCAGCACCTGGGCATCTAGCACACAAAGGGCATCCTTGCAGACTGCCAGGTCACTGGTGAATAGACCTTACCCATTTACCTCCAGTCCCTCCTCCCCACCTGGCCCTGGAGTTGCCAGAGGCAGCACAGTGAGCAGTGCAGGAGGAGCAGAAAACAGAACAAGGTGGGCAAACAGCAAAAGAAGATTCCACAGCATCCTCCCCCTGCTGCTCATTACTGAGCTAAGCAAGGAAGGAATCTTAAATTGGGTGAGAGTTGAATATTTTGAGAATAGATCAGGTGATGAGCTTTTTAATACCTTCAAATGAGGCTCTTCTAATAGCCATGTGCGACCAAAAATTTTCTGGCATATGATAGAGATGGCCTCGCTGGAGTGGGAAGGGAGAGCTGGCAGGGCCAGCATGATAGGCAGGGGACGGAAGAAGATGGAGCTGTTGCCAGCCTGCTGGAGCTACTGACCCAGCCTGTTCAATAAGCTAGTGTCCCCTCGTACAAGCCTTCCAAGTTAATTGAATGAACCCCTGGATTTCTTCTCCTGGCTCTGTCACCCCCAACAGTGAGACTCACTCTAGAGTTTAGATTCTATGTGTTTTTTTTTCTTTTAACGTCACGTAGAAAAAATATCTCCCAGCCTCTTCCACTTGGTTTCACATTTTCACTTTAGAGTTGTCACCAAGTAGAAAAGCGACTTTTCCCCTAAACTGCAGGCAAGAGCTGCAAACTCCCTCTATGTGCCTTTCGGGGCCTTTAGAAGGAGGTTAGAATCTGAAGGGAGTAAACATTATAATCAGAAAAAATTATCTCTTACAATAAAACATCCTCTAATACCGTCTGTAATAGCATACAATGTTACAGGGGCTCGAACAAGATGTATTCCTCTGCAATTATTTATGCTCACCAGGGAAAAATTATTTCTTTGTTTATTGTTTTAATCATGATTAACCAGCAGTGTAATGATAGGGTGATAATGATAACAATATGAAGAATGAAATGTTTGAGGTACACATGGAAGGAAAGGTGCTAACCCTAGATGCTGAAAGTTTCTGGTGGAGCACTGAGGCGGGCAGTCTATTCTTTAATGGGGCGTGTTTGTGTGTGTGTGTGTGCGCGCGCACGTGTGCATGCCTGTGTGGTGTGTTGGCGGAAAGGCATGTTATCGGGGATACATTTATACTGAACAAGGATGAGATAGGAGTGGCCCAATGCTCTTCAGATTTCCAGAGCCTGCTTTGCATTGAAGTTCAGGAGCTTAGGGCTCTCAAAGACTTGTTTTTCTTTCCATTCCTCCCACAGAATGAGAACAAATCCTGGTTAGAGCTACAAGGATCTTCCCCGCTTGTGAAAATTCACATGTAATTGTTTCAGAGAGGCTGTCTTTCTTTCTCAGAAGTTCCAGAGAATTCCAGCTTCCCAAGGGCTGACCCTGAGTCATCAACACACCTGTTTTCCACCTTCTCAGCTCTGGAACAGGGTTTGGTTCTGTGACTTATGACTTTCCCAGGGTTTCTGAGCTCAGTCCAGCAAGTAAAATATGTACCCCCTTCGCTTAAGGAAGCAAACTTTTTTTGGCAAATTCTCAATCATGGCAAATCTTCATGTTTTGTATCTGGCTTTGGTTTAAACAAATGATGAAAAGTACCTCCCAGCTAGCTTTGGTGAATGAAGTTGATAAAACTGAGTTACACTCTTTTTGATTGAATGTAGGCATGAAGAGTTAATTTTCTCTTCAGATAAAAACTAACTCGGAAGGCAGTTGCAGAAGAAAAGTGCACCCAAATATACCCTGTCTCAAATAAATAAATAAATGATTAATAAATAAATTCTCTGGGTCTTGGTTTCCTCAGTGGTATAACAATGAAGTTGGGATAGACCTTCTCTAAGAGGTGATGCTCTCCCTTCTTTGCCAATGCTTAGCATAAGCCCAGATTTCCAATTCCAACATCTGGTCAAAGGTCTTCCCCCTTGCCCCAAACCATGACTTAAGCTTATAGAAGGGTATGCTGTCATCGTAGCACTAGGACTATGCAGTGCTTTGTAAATCAAATTCAACATTAAATTGCACTGCAAACAAAAAGTTTCACACAGTTACAATGTTGCTGTATGGAATTTAATGAGCTCCATATGCCTGACCTCTGGATAGAAATGATTTGGGGAACTGTCGCTGTGGAAGAGTCTAAGGGCATCAGCATCTGGTGTGAGTTACTTGGAGTGAAGAGAATCGACCGCATTTTTGTATTATTGCCAAGCTTGGAAAGGTAGAAATACTCTACAATCTGTGTGCTCACCTTCTGAGATAATGCTGACAGTTTTCCAAAATTTTTCTCACTCATCAGGAAGTTGCGGAGTCCAGCGGATTCTGACTTCCTTCCTGCAGCGCTCCCAGACTTCTCGTGCCCATGGGGCCACTGGGCTTTAGCTCTGCCCTGGGAAGAGCAGGCTCCCCTGTTGGACATATCAGTGACTTTCGATTGACTGCTTGTACTTGTTTTGGTTGTCTCTGCTACCCTTAAAAGCTTCTGTCTAAAACCCAGATCTGACAATGTTATTCTTCTCCCTTATTTAAACAATTCAGGACTCATCATTTTTTACTCACATACTGTCCAGTCGGGCCTGACCCACTTTTTAGATTCCTTGGTCATTATTCTCCATCTTTGGCATCTTGTGCTCCAGCTATTCGGAGGCCTTCTGCAGCACTCAGAGTTCATCTTTCAGAGCCTTTTCACATGCTTTCTACTCTGAGGAATCCCTGCTACCTTTTCTCCACCTGGAAAGATTCTCCTATATCAGAGTAGATTGAACAACACTTCCTGAGTTCTCTCCTCACCTGTTTTTTGCCCCATTTGTGGTTAGTCTTTGCCATTTCTGTGTTCCTATGACACTTAGATGCAGCAAGGGATAGAAAGAAGGGCTGTATCTTCCCTCAAGAAACTGGGAATCTCTTCAGGAGTAAACATGTGTCTGATTCTTCCCTTTCTTTACTGAAGCAGAGTATAGTTGGCTCTCGGTAAATGTTGGGTGAACAAATGACGGAGTGTATGAATAAACAAAGTCCTCAGAAGCCAAGCAGGGTTTCAGTCTTTTAATGCTTCTTCACCATATTTCTCTGATTATGTTGCATATCATAATTTATGTTCATCAAAGGTTTAGGCCATACTTACATCCTTTTTGAAGGCTACTGTTCAAGGGCAGGAAAACAACTAATGTTCCTGTGACCTTGGGGAGTTGCTATGAAGCAGGACAGAAAATGTACCCTCTAACCAAAAATAAAAGTTTAAAAAAACAAAAAAGAACAACTCAGGAGACTTGCTTGTCTTCATAAAAGGCTCCCTGAACTCGTTAAGCATCTGGATGGACACTTGTCTGAGAGATGTCCTTTGCATGCAGTCATTTTCTGTGTTACTGTTTTGCAAACAAATTGGTCTCCCAAATGGGAACCTGACCAGAGGCAATAATTTAGATCTTTACATAATAGGGTTTAATTCTAACATTTTTGTACTTACCTTTATTTCCAACCCTGAGATACCCAATCCATGAATTAGCACCTTTCTTCTCAAAACTAGATTGTCAAAATAAAGAATCTTTGTATTTTGGAGATTCTTCGTATTGAATATCTAAAATAAAAATTCAGAAGAATTGATAGCAATATTTTAAAGGACATGATAATATTCAAGCATACCTTCTCACGTGATTCTTGTAACAGGCTTGTGAAATGGACTGGGCAAAAATTTAAATTCCTGTTTTATAGATGAGGAAGCTAAAGCTCACCAATGACTTTATCAAAGTCAGAGAGCTAAGAAATTGGCAATGATAAGACATGAACCATTTATGATTATGTGAATAACTTCATCTCTCAATTACATGTATTTAGACATGCACATGTAGTATATAGCACAATAGTTTTGGCTACCTTTGCAAGTCTCTGAACTACCCAAGCAAACAATTAATGCTAGGACTAACCCCCTAGTTGTTCAAGTTGCTTCTCTGGGTCATTTTCATGCTCATGAGCATCTAGGAGGGAAAATGGGATTGAGAAAGGAAAACAATTAAGATCAGCCATTTGTTTGATTAAAGTTTTGATGCAAAATGCCAACTGATATTACTTAGAGGGAGAAACAGATTGTGAAATTACAAGGGTTTTTGTTGTTGTTTGTTTTGTTTGTTTGTTTTAAACTAGGACTATCCCCTTTCTCCATTCTCAGAGAGATTCAAGGGCAGATGATAGTAAAGAAGATAGTGATTTCATTTATTTGACTACCTGGATTCTCTTCAGAAAAAGTGATCCAATGTGTTAAGAACTCAGTTATTAATAAAAACAATGGACAATTTATAAGACAGTAAATTGGGTGTTTCCTGGTAAGTCTACTCTTGTTAGAATAATGAAATTTGAAGGTTTAAAACATAGCTTGTTTTGAAGTGATGCATGAGTTCCCAAAAACCTTGTTTAACATATTGCTGGAATAATGCATATGAGATGGTTAAAAATGGAAGTAGAAAAAAAAATCCCCAACACCCTTAGAGGAATTTGCAATTCATAAAGTTACTGCCAATTTTGCATTATAGTTGCTATGGTAACCATGCTAGGCTTCTGCTCAAATGTTTCTCAGAAGGGGAAGGAATAGTATATAATAAGCTCTTCAAGTGTAATTTTTTTTATTATAGTTGAATTAGTGTGTAATTCTTATGTGAGCATTTTAGTAATCCATAAACATGTACTCCAGTTATGATTCTGATTTCTTATCTCAGTATGTTTAAGCAATGTGTGAAAAGTTGCTGGCTACTCTCAATGCTTGGCAATTAATTATAAAAATAATAACGAAAAGCATTAGCAACAGTAATTAATTATAAAAGCAAAAACAAAAATCCATTTCAAACTCGACTGTAGTAAATTTCCCAGACCAAATCATTGGCTTGCTTATTGATTCAACGTGCTTTCAGCCAAGCTTTTAGCCTGCATTCACGAGTCACCCCTTGGCCCCTCTATGCTTTTCCTCAGAAGAATCCTATATATTGAATAAGTGAAGTATCAAACAGAGCCAGTTGGACCAATTAGACTAAAATAAAACTTTCATTTGGCCATTTAGATAGGGAGCTATTTTTAAATGGTAATTGGATTTTTCTTTTTTTTCCCCTTCAACTTCTAGGGAGTGAGTCTAACAGCTGAGATGGAGCAGTACATATCTGGACATGGAGCAAAGGTTGTTCAGGGTTTGATGCCACATGGGTTAGTTTTGAGTAGAGAAGAAGAGAAATGGGCTTTGGAGTCCAACAAGCCAGGACTTACACTCTAGCTTTGCATTTTACTAACTGAGGTCTTGGGCAAGTCACTTACTATCTGAGGCCTCAGTGTCTTCATTTGCATAAACCAGATGCTTATGCCTTTCTTGCAGTGTTTGTAAGAATTTGGCACTGTATATTAATTTCCTATGTTTGTCGTAACAAATTTAGTGGCTCACAACAACACAGTAATTGTCTCATAGTGCTGCAGGTCAGAAGTAAAAAATGGGTCTAACTGGGCTAAAATTAAGGTGTGGGCAGGGCTGTCTTCCTTTCTGCAATCTCTAAGAGAATCAGGTTTTTTGCCTTTTCTAGCTGCTAGAGGCTGCCTGCATTCCTTGGTTTATGGCCCTTTTCTCTGTCTTCAAGGCTAGCAGTGGCTAGTGGAGTGTCTTTCATATCCCTTCACTCTGCCACTGATTTTTCTGCCTCCCTCTTCCACTTTTAAGGATCCTTGTGGTTACATTGTGCCCACTCTTATAATTGAGGATACTCTCCCTATTTTAAAGTCAGTTTAGCAGCATTAATTCCACCTGTAATCTTATGGGTCTTTTGCCTCTCCATATACACTTTAAAATCAGTTTGTCACTAGCTACAAAACAACTTGCTGGGATTTTTGGGGGGATTATGCTGACTCTGTAGATCAGTCTGGGAAGGATTAACTTCTTGTTAATATTGAGTCTTCCTATCCATGAATATAGAATATCTGTCCATATATTTAGTTCTTCTTTGATATCTTTATCAAAGTTTTATAATTTTCCTTGTATAGATCTTATACAAATATTTTTGGATTTATGCCTAAGTAGTTGATTTTTGGGGTTTAATGTTAATGATAACATGTTTTTAATGTCAAATTCTATTTGTTTATAGCTGGTATATAAGAGAATGATTGACTTTTATTAAGCTTGTGTCCTGCAAACTTGCTACAATAGTTTATTCATACCAGGATTCTTAATGTTGATTCTTGCAGATTTTCTACATAGGCAATCATGTCATCTGCCAATGAAAATGGTTTTATTTCTTCCTTCCCAATAGGCATATTTCCTTTTCTTGTCTTAGAGCATCACGTAGGACAAATGTACAAAGTTGAAAAGCACAGCTGAGAGGGCACATCTTTGCGTTGTTCCTTATCTTAGCAGGAAAGCTACTAGTTGATTAGCAACTAAATTCCATCTGCAACCTCAGTTCCTCTTGCCATGTAATGTAACATATTTATAGTTCCTGAGAATTAGTATATCTTTAGGGTGAAGGAGGATATCATTATTTTGCCTACCATACACAAATAAGCGCTAATAAATGATAACTATGTAATTTTCTATCATTATCATTATTATTTATAGGATTAGTAAAAGTAGTCCTTACTCTACCAAAATGGGAGCTCAAAACAGGATTTGAGACAACAGAAAAAGCTGTCAAAATCCACAGCCGCCTTAATCAAATGTTGGCCTGCCTGGAGTTCTTTGTTATATCTCTGTTGTCTGACAATCAAACTCTAACAGATTTGGGTGGGTCCATAGTTGGACCCCAGACTTGAAGGGCCACCACTGGGATGAAGTTTCATTTCCCATGTGTCTCGTTTTAATGTGTTTTTAATTATGAGAGGCTTTATTTCATTAATATTAACTTTTAAAAATTATTTTCTCAAAATGCACTAATTTGTAAAGCCTAGGAATTCCCCTTCAGGAGGATAGCCTTAAAGGACTCAAATGAATAAACCTAGAGATGGCAATGGCAGTTCTTGATAATGTTCATCCAGGAATGGTATCTCGACAATGGAGAGTAATACCAGTGCCTGTCAGACCCCATAAGAAAATAAGATGACCAGAGACATGCCTGTTCTTTCTTTCCACAGCAAACAGAATGAAAGAGAATAATCTGCATATGACTGTTTATTAGTAAGAAGGAAAACATTCTGACCAATGTTACACCCCAGAACACAGTGACCAGAGGAGAGCATGGAGCTATATCTCTGGAGGTCTCATCTGCTTGGAATGGTTTAGGTGTGGCTCTGGGTAATGTTAGGCAGCTGGCCGAGAGGCCACCCAATGCCTCCCTTCACTTATGAGTCAGTGAATTTCCTATCTCTTTCTTTAAATTCTCCCTGGACTCAGTAGAACTGTCTCCTAGGTGGGGTGTACATTATTGCTCCCACAATTCTCTCCAGGGCAATCAAGCAACTAAAAACATCTGTTTTTCACTGTCTAAAATGGATTCATCCCCTATGAATTACAGGTTCTCTGACTTTACTCAGTATATTCTAGTTTGGGGGAGCAATTTCTTAATGTCACCACCACACTTTAATTATTCCATAAGAAGGCTTTATTTCTACCTGTTCTCTTCTTTCACATTTATGTGTTTATTCAAATTGCTTCCCTGCCCCATGAATCTTTTGAAATCTTTGGTCTTATAATTTGGTATGACTTCAACTATTTACATTTTTCTTGACTAGTTATTTCTGCCTCCTTTGATTTAATCAATATATTTTATCAAAATAATTTAATGGTGATTATTTTATAAGAGCAAACAACAACCTCTCTAAGTTCATTTATTTTTTCCAATTTGATTTGCTTAAAGAGAATGTGCTTGAATTTCTAGTCTTATGCAGTAAGAAAGAATAGCTAATATAAGCTAAAGAACCCAGGTGATTGCTTCTTTTCTCAAGAAATCTACCCATAATGAGTAAATATAAGAAATCCTATTTGCATGATCCCTACAATTTTCATCTTTAGGTCCTTTACATTTCTATGCTGCTAATGTATGTATTTCCTACTATTGGGAGAAGGGAGAAATGTGAAAGAAGGAATTTAGGTTTTTGTTGACTTCCATTTTACCCAAATTGACCCTCTTTGGAAATACAAGCTATCTTTCTGTTGCATAAAAGGAGATAAATGTTGCTATTTACTGTTAGTTAAATAAATGGAAGAGCAAGCATATTCCAATGTAAAGTTTTTCCTTTTACTTGAGAACAGGGAGAGAGTCTTGGACTCTTCAGTGTGCAACTTCAATAAATGCAAAGCAGTTAAATAAATAAATTGATATTTAAGTATGTAAAATGATTGTTTTAAATTCTATCCAATAATTTCAGACACTTTGCTTTGAATAGCATCTCTCACTGTTTTTTTCCCCAGGTTTTTGGGTAATTCAGGTTTTTTCCAGTCTTTTTGAAATACAACCTGAGTTACTGAAGCTTTATTTTCTAGTCTTAATACACTCAACCATCTCCAAATCTTAAGTCAGTTTCCAGACATAAGCTGGCAAATACTAGAGGAATAGTCTTGAGTGAGTCATCATTATGGCTGAACTGCTAAGGCAGTGAAGGTTTCAGTGTGGTGAAGTTGCTAGCTCTGGTGTCAGACTGACCCAGCTTCTCTCCCTGGCTCTGCCATTTACTAGCTATGTGGACAAACCTCTTAACCAGGGTGAACATAATAATCACCCAAACTAGGATACTATTGAGAGTGAATAGTAATATTATCAATAGTTATGCCAGGATAACGTATAAATCAGGACTGTCTTGTATAAATCAGAATGCATGGTCACCCAACTCTTAGCAGAATAAGCTCTTTCCTCTGTAAAATGTGTAAGAAAAAATTTGAAAAATTCCATCGTACAGGGTGGTTTGTGGGTTAAATGAGATAATAAAGAGTGCTTAGTATACAACCTGGCATATACTAAGTCAATAAATGTTAGTTGTTGTTGTGAATACATATCTGACTTTTCATGTCCTTCAGGGCAATCTAAAATGCAAAATAGTATTGATAATTGACAGCTACCATTTGCTTATCATATATAACTCACCAAAAGCTCTTGGGTTTACTTCTTGGAACATTTGTGCCATTTTTCTGTTTCCTTTAAGTACAATAGTCAAGTCTTGCCATCCCAGCCCCTCCACCTGAATGAATTACTTTTTTATTAAATCTATTTTACCAGAATGCTACTTACTGTCCTTGGGTTTAGAGAAAGGGGGTACAGAGGAGGCTATCACAATTCTGAATTTAAGTTTATAATTTTCTATTTCTATTGCAGTCTAATCACCAATAGAGAATTTTCTTCTCCGGTTTTAGTTCCTGTGCAGAGATCAACCTGAAAGCTTCAGAAAATGTTGCATGGCTTTTTCAGAGGCTACCTCTGATTCTGGAGGCTTTTAGTGTTGCTGCCCTTGCAATAAGAGCTTGTCTTTGAGATTAAAAAAGATACTTCTCTGATGCCCTTTTTTGTTTAGTAAGGAGAACAAGAATTGGAGATATTAGAATGTCCTTAATACCACTGTGATGAAAAACTCAGTTTAGTTGTACAGGAAAGTTGGTGATAGGTAAAGAAGGTGGATACCTTGGAAAAACCTCATTTTCCTCCTAGAAGGATTCTGGAAAACCCATCCCCAGAGCTGCTTGATGGGCCCAGTAATTTTGTGCTTGTTTCTGTTTTTGTAAGATCTTGTGGATATCTATGGACAAATGTTTTCCTGCTAGCATCATCAAGATAATAGTTGAGTTATTGATGACTTGTCTCTGTGAAGAGCTCTGTAAACTAGCTTCACTAATTCATCCAGCCGTCTATCCATCCATTAATCTGTGTATCTGTTCAACAACTATTTATTAAGCTTACTCATATGGACTAGGAGCAAAATATATTAAGCAAGTAATATTCAATCTTTGCCCTTGTGGTAGATTGGCAAAAATGTCTCAGTTATTTACCTCTCCCTCTTTGCTTCATAACTTTATAGTGCTCTTTCATTTCTGACTCTGGTCTCAGCCATAAGACTTTCTTTGGCCAATGACTTGTTGAAAATCAAACCATTGGTCAAGCAAAGACTTGAAAGCACTTGCAAAACCAGGCTTGTTGTCACTCTTACGTTCTTCATCACCGTAAGAATATCTGTGCTGGTCTGTTGCATGATTAGAGACACTTGGAAAAGAGATGAATTAGCCCAGTTGTTCCAGCCAAGAGTAACCTACAATGGCTGAAAACCAGCTGACATCTATACATCAATACATCTTCTTAAACATGTGATATTGTCCAACTTAGGCCAGAAGAACCACCCACTCAACCCTGCCAAGACCAGCAGAGCTGCCTAATTAGCCATCCCAGAGGGATGAGTAAGGTCTGCTTATTGTTGTGTGCCATTGAAGTGTTGTAGTTGGTTGATAGTAAGAATTATTGTGGGAACAGTTAATGATACAGCTTCAGACTCTTGTTCTCATCTTTTCTCCTTGACAGTCACATGTTGTGTAACTGCCAACTTGATGTTCTCACACATCCCACAATGACTTCTTTGGAAGAATGCAATGGCTGTTTTGCAGTATTTGTCTCTGGTGAGTTCAGGCTTCTGAAAGACTTGGATCAAAACTGCAAAAACTTTGAGTGTCTATGAAGTGGAAGAGACAATTCATTCACTTGTTTATCATGTATTGGGTGTTTGGGTGCTGGCTCTGTGTCAGACACAGTGCTGAGCATTAGGGAGGAGGGGAGGGCAAATGTAAATAAGTTTGTTTGTACAGACCTTGCATTCTACTGGAGGATGCTTCAAATGGGAAAACAAACCAAAAAGTACAACACAAAAAGGACAAATAATTGCACTTTTGCTTATTTTTAGGCCTAGAGAGAGATAGCTTTTGCTGGAAACACTTGAATGAAAGAAATGCTAAACTATTATTAAATCATTATTCATTCAATAAATACATGTTGAACACCTAGTATGGACAAAACAACTAGACATTTGAAGGTTATATAAAAATAAATTCTTTTTTTTTGAGATGGAATATTGCTCTGTCACCTAAGCTGGAGTGCAATGGTGCAATCTCAGCTCACCCCAACCTCTGCCTCCCAGGTTCAAGTGATTCTCCTGCCTCAGCCTCCCAAGTAGCTGGGATTACAGGTGCCCACCACCATGTCTGGCTAATATTTGTATTTTTAGCAGAGACGGGGTTTCACTATGTTGGCCAGGCTGGTTTTGAACTCCTGACCTCAGGTGATCCACCCACCTCGGCCTCCCAAAGTGCTGGGATTACAGGTGTGAGCCACTGCACCTGGCCCAAAGTAAGTTCTTAACAGGTTTATAGTCTAGAAGGGGATACCAACATACAAAATTAATACAAAACAGAAGGAATGAAGTGCTAAAACAGAGGTTTAAGATATAATGTAAGCTGAAAGCAAAGAACAACTAATTTTCATTAGGAAAATCATGGAATGCTGTAAGGACACATTGGAATTTAAGTTGGAATTTGGAAAGAGAAAACCGAGAGGTGCTACGGAGGAAGAGCCCCTAGAAATAATGAGAGCCTTGAGCCCCAGGTTCAGTCCTTAGCAGTACAACTCATTGGTGTGACTCTGGCCAGTTTTAATGTTCTCACCTCAAAAATGAGTAGAGCGATGCTAAATGATCTATACAGATCCTTCCACCTTTAATACCCTGAATCACCTAATTCAGTTGCCCATCATACACGTAAGCACAATAAAGTGGCCAATAATTTCCACTGAGGACAGGCCAGCATGGGCTCAGTTAGTGGGTGTCACTCTGGAAACGCTGTTCTTGGAATGACAGAATCATTAGTTCTTGTTAGGAACTGGGAGAGTGGGCTACGTAGGGAAGTTCTATGACAGTGAAGAGCACGTCACACAGACCCGGTCTTGAATGGTGATGCTGTCACCAGCGATGTTCTTCGGCCTAAGTTACTTAACCTCCTCTCGCCTAAAAGTACAAAAATTCTCATCTACGAAGTGGGGATGGTAATCCTGCTACATAAGGTAAGGAGCAAACGAGGTGGGACACGCCACGTTACCCATTAATAATAGTTCAGTGTGGATAACACATGAGCGAATAAGCGAGGTATTTGTATGATGATGTCCCTCTCCATACACAAGAGATATGTTCCTGAAAGATCATAAGTGATTTGAATTGTCTAATGCCTCTTTCATATTTGAAATGTGTTGTTTTAAAAATCCTTGCTGTGACTCTTCTTGCTTAACAATGTATTGTTTCTTAGATTACATAAGTTTGAATTTATAAAACAGGATAATGATTTTCTTAAAGAATGAATTATGAAACTAGAGTGACTGGATAAACTGGTAGTTTTCTATGCAGTATTCACTTTCCCCTTTTTTCTTAGGAAGCTGTTATTTGAGGCACCAGAGTGCTCAACTAAAAGAAGACATTCCACAGTGTTTCTTGCATGTAGGGGTGGCCAATGTGATGTACACTCAAGGCAGTAAGTAAGAATTCCTTTATCTATCCCTTTTTCTCATGTAGAATGAAGGTGAGACATTTGCAGCTTTGAGAATGGAAGTCACACACTCATGATGATGGAGCTGCAGCCCCCGATGTCTTCGTGTGCTGCAGCACTAGCCCTGAACTGCCCATCTTCAGACCTTCCTTCCTTCCTTCCTTCCTTCCTTCCTTCCTTCCTTCCTTCCTTCCTTCCTTCCTTCCTCCTCCCTCTCTCTCTCTCTCTCTCTCTCTCTCTTTTTCTTTCTTTCTTTTGACAGCCTCTCCCTGTCACCAGGCTGGAGTGCAGTGGCACGATCTCCACTCACTGCAACTTCCACCTCCCAGATTCAAGTGATTCTCCTGCCTCAGCCTCCTGAGTAGCTGGGACAACAGGTGCACATCACCATGCTTAGCTATTTTTTGTATTTTTAGTAGAGATGGGGTTTCACCATGTTGGCCAGGATGGTCTCGATCTCCTGACCTCGTGATCCACCTGCCTCAGCCTCCCAAAGTGTTGAGACTACAGGCGTGAGCCACCACACCCAGCCTTCAGACTTTCCTTCCTGTGAAAGAGCAGTAAGCTTCTCTTTTGTCTAAGCCCCTATTAGTTCTGTTCTCTGATACTAGCAGCTTATTGCAGTTTCTAACTGATGCCCCTAGCAATATTAGTGAGATCATCAAGTTCACTGGGCTGGCGTTGTGTGTGTATCAGAATTGAAAATCAGAGTAATAACCATGCCTGAGCACAACCCACTGGGAATCATTTGAGCAAGATCCAACAAGATTAACTAGATAATATTACGAATGCTGTTGTTTATCGATAAAGTTTATTGAGCATTCACTTAGATGCCTGGAAAGAATATAGGAAGGGGACCTAGTGTAGTCTTGAAAAACCACGGATGTCTTCATTAGGAAGGTGACATGAATGCTGAAAACTGAAGCAAAGCAGCTAAAGGAAAGGTGGAAGGGAGTGGAGAGGAGGGGGGAAGGGTGTTATGGGCAAAAGAAACAGTGTTTGGAAAGGCGCAGAGGCAAAGTGAACTTGTTCTATTTGAAGGACTGTAAGTGCTTTGTAAATAAACAGAACATAGTGTCAGAGGTCAGGATGGGGAGTAGATGGACGTACTACATGAGGCCAGAAAACTAGGCAGGGGAACAGATCATCCAGACTTTTAAAACCACACTTACACATTCCACTCTTTCCTAAAAGGAACAAGCTCTCATTTTCAAAAGATCACTGGGATGGCAAGGTGGAGAAAAAAGGGGATGGATGGGAGTTGGTTGTTTCAGTGAACCAAGTACAAGATAATGGTGACTACACTAACATGCGGTATTGGAAATATAAAAGGTAGACAAATTCAGAAGATAATACAAGATGGAACCGATACAACTTGATAATTGATTGGCTTAGTGGTGAGGAAGATGCCCAGATTCTTGGCTTAGGCCAGAAGATAGCAGAAGAAGTGGCATTCACACTTGAATATGCAGCAATGCAAATTTGAAAATCTCATAGATTGTATATTTGGTGCTTCTTGTAAGTATCCTGAATGTCTGTTTTCTGTTTAAAAATTAGCTTGATAGCAATTGGCTTAGTGAAAATCCAATTTTATTGGTAAGAAGGGCAAGCCCTCTGGCTGTTCTCTGACTGGTTGGTATCTATTTCTTGGGGTAAAGATGTAACCCCTGCCACAGGAAGCTATTACCGGATCTTATTTATTTCCTGATTAAAAAGGAGCAAATCATAGCTGGACATCTGTGGAAAATGAGTTTCTAGTACAGCTAAGGTAATTAATATCTAAATGGGAGTTTCTCCTGTGATGATAAATGTCTACTCTGTTGAAATAGTTTCCATAAAACTCAGTAGGTAAGAGGATATTGTGCAACTGTCAATGAGGCAATAAAGGGATGCTTGTTTATTGGGTTTATAATCAACAACAAATCCAAACCCTTATGAAAAAATAAAAATGTTTTGGTGTACCAGTTTAGCAATATAGGAGCTTCTTTTTCAGAAAAAAAAAATATATTTTAATATGTATTTAGTACAACATTCAATGGATAATAGGAAAATATAGAGGATGTCACTAGGGAAAATAGGAAATAATTCCCATGTGTGGGAGCCCAGTGCTAATAGTTCTTAGAACAAATAGTTGCATATTACTGTCAAGTTAGTGTACACAAGGGGTGGGCTTTTAAAAGTCGTTGTTCTGTGTAAGCTTTGCCTATAAAATCCCTCACTGCTAGATTGTTCTCTGTATTGGTGGACTGAGGGAATGTAGTTGCAAGAGATGAAGTGTACCTTTTCCTTCAATACCTGATTCTTTTTCTCCCTTAAATGACATTGAATGTAATTAGAAACACACAAAACCATTGTGCTCTGTGTATGTCACGCTACTGTGTCCTTGTCTCAGGTGCTTTCTGTAGACTCTGGTTGGGTAGGGAGGGTAAATAGGAAAGCAAGGACCATTTCCAGGGAGTTGGTGATCTTCTCTAGGTTATGGAGATCACTTGATTCCACTAGGATATATGGTTGTCTTCAGCTTGTTGTGGTAGATACCAGCAGGGTTTCCCCTTTTGGAGATAGTTATCTGGAACAAGTTTCTATCAGTCAAGATCAGACTAAGCTGCTTTCACAAAGAGACCCAAATACACCATGGCACATGTAAGCTAGAAATTTACTCTTCTTTCACATAACAGTCCAGAGATACGGATGAGCGGAGGTCCAGGGTGGGAAGAGGATTCTGCTGCACTGGCCATCTTGGGTTTCGAGTTTCTTTGAACTTGTTGTTTTCCCTTCCCAGACTATTGTCCTCAGCTGTGGGATCAAAGTCAAGACATAAGCATCACATCCTGTTGCCAACCCAAAGGAAGAGGGAAAGAGAAAATTAAGGGCAACAGCTTTCTTTTAATGGTATGACCCAGAAGCCACTCATTCCATTGGCCTACTTGCAAGGGATCTTGTACAGTAAAGTCTCTAGCTGGATGGCCATGTCTCCAGCTTAAACTCAAAGTTATCTAATACAAAAAGAAAGCTGAGGAAAATGATACTGGAAGGCCTATAGCAGTCTCTGCTGCACTGTCCTTTTGATTTGCTTTAGTGACTGCTCTCTTTCTCAAATTTCATTTCATGGGTATTTGGAAAGGTGTCCTTGTATCTTATTGATGATGCCCAGATGGTGACTATTTATTACTACAAAAGAAACCATTGGAAACTATATATTTCAAATGTCATGTTTAAACTGACACAGTTTGAATATTTCATACATTTATTCATACATTAATATACTTCACTCTTAATGTAACAGACTCAATGTGGTGGTAATTACATTGTCTATCATACTCAACTTCCTACCCTAAACTATATTCAAGGGAAGCGTGAGTGTACCCTGAGAATTTTCTTGTTATTCCATAGCTCTGTCCTTAGAACCTGGCAATTAAGATTTGCTACCAAGAAATAAATAATGACAACACTTGAAATGAAATAGGAGGCTTTCTATGTTTAACACTGAAGGAAAATATATTGAGTACATTTGTATTTCAAAATATTATAGAAATTTTTGTTTCTATTAAGTCAAATGCATCTCAGGAGATTCTGAGTTTTGTTTTCTTCTGCAATATTGCAATTATCTTTCCTAGCACTACCATGATGCTTTTGGATGAGTTAGGGCTGCTGAATTGAAAGGGACTAGTCTTTGGATGTTTAGGAGACACCCAAGATCTACTATATGAGAGCCCAAAGGAAACGTGAGGTCATTCAGGACTCTCTTCACATTTTGAGCACAGTAGTAACAATATAAATATAAATAATATAAATATAAATATATTTTCGAGACAGAGTCTTGCTCTGTCACCCAGACTGTAGTGAAGTGGCTGGATCATGGCTCACTTTAGCCTTGACCTTCTGGGTTCAAGTGATCTCCCCACCTCAGCCTCCTGAGTATCTGGGGCTACAGGCATGCATCGCCATGCCTCGCTAATTTTTTTTTTTTTTTGTAAAGGTCAGATCTCACTATGTTGCTCAGGCACATCTCCAACTCCTGGGCTCGAGTGATCCTCCAGCCTCGGGCTCCAAAAGTGCTGGGATTATAGGCATGAGCCACCATGCTTAGCAGCACGAACAATGTTTTATTTTGGTTATCCATTTTGTAGTGTGGTTACCTATTTTTCCCTCCAACAGACCCTGAACTCCTTGAAGGGAAGAAATCTTATCTTTTCCCTCTCTGTGTTTCCAGGGCCTGTCACACACTGGCACAAAGTAGAGGCTGTGTGAGCTGGATGGAATGGATGGAAAAGGGAGAGTGGGGCAGTCTCCCTAAACCGGAGTTGGGAAACTTCCTTCAGTGTAGGAGAACAAAAGGAGGAAAAGTTTGGCATGGATATCAAAGTCCAGGATGCCCCTGACTGATGACTTCCATGTACTCTGAGAGGGAGGAAGGAGCTGTCTTCAGTGGGTAGTGAGAGGGGTGGGGAGTCCAATACTTTTGGGAGAGCAGAAAATTTTCAAATAGTTGCTGTGGGAAATAGGAGAGACAGTTGATGGGGAAATATAGGGAGTTGCCTTGCAGTATTTAGACTCTTTCACTTTCTGTCTCATCTTCTATTTATTACTCTCTTTTCCCTTTTGGTTTCTTCCTTTCACTGTTTAAAGATGCTCACATGCTTGCAGATTAAATGTACAAAAATCTCCCTCAAGCCCAAATCTATCTCCAGAAATTGCCTTCCCCCTCGCCCCTATAAAGACAAACTCCTAAGAAGAGTTGCTGTCCTCACTTCTTGACTTTTTCCTGTTCCTTTCAACCTTGCCCCTTGACCCCCTTCTATTCTCTTCGCTGAAATTATTTTCAACAAGTCCTCACGATATCCCTCTTGCTAAACGCAATGCAAACTTGAGATCCTTTACTCGCTTGATTTCAGAGCAGCTTTGGACTGCTCCTTCATTCATGAAATACTCCATTTTCTTGGCTTCCAAATTATTCCCACGTCTCTTATCTCTTATCTTCTGCCTGATCTTAGGTGCTGGTGTCCCTCAAGGTTTTGTCCTGGGTCTTCTTTCTTCCATGTTTTCAGTTATATTGTTATACTGATGACTATCAAATCCACATCTCCAGCTCATTTTCCTCTCCTTAGCTCCACACCCATGTTTCCAGATGCTTCCTGGACCTCTATACCTGCATGTCCTAAACTCTTTCTGTCCAGAACTCAACTCATCACCATTCTCTTGACACCTGCTTATTCCCCCATCTTCCCTAGTTTCGTGAGTGAAGTCTGGCAGACACACCAGAAATGAGGGCATTGTCCCAACCTGCAAGTTCCCCATCACCATGATTTTCCCTTTTAAAGCTTCTCAAAATACTGCAGCACATTAATGCTGCCCTAGGCTAGCCACCTAAATTCTTTGTCGATATCACTTCAACAGATTCTGACCAGTTTCCCTATTTTCAGCTCATCTCCTCTCCCAGCCCAGATCTCTGCATGGCAGCCAGTGACCTTTCTAAATGCAAATTTAATCATTTTCTTTCCTGCTTAAATTTTTAAAAAGATTTCCCCTCTTCCTTCTCCAGGAAGCTTACACTTTTACCTGGCATAGGGTTGTTCATGATCTGACGACTGATGATCTCTCCTGCCTTATCTGAAACCCCCTTCCCCATCACCAACCCCACAATCTAGGCCACATCCGAATTGATCTCCTTTCTGTTTCTTAAACATACCATTCCCTCTCATCTCAACATGACACTTCTGTTTGGAAATCTCTTTCTTCTCTCCTTGTTTGCCTGGCTAACATTTGTTAATTCATTTAACCACCTTTTTTTGTTGTGTTGTTAATGAATTTTAGTATTAGGGAGGTATTATTCTAAGCACTAAGGACAGAATACTGAATAAAACGGAGAAGTCCCTGTCTACCAATATCAGGACTGTGGCTGTTGCAATCAGGCTTTTGTGTCATCTGTCATGGCAAACATCCAGCTAGGGCTCATTTTGTGGATTCTTCAGAGGTCCCCCAGGGAAACTTTGCACTGCACCCTTCCCTAGGGGGAGATACTGGGTGGCTCACCAATTTAAAGGGAGAGCTGAATGACAAAATCTTGGAGAAACAATACCCAAGAATGCTCTAGGATCTTAGTATCAGTAACCCTTGGATCGGCTCCACCTGATGCTAGGTTTGAAATGGCTCAGTTCCCACTAGCTTCCTAAAATGAATATATGTTGGAGGGGGATTTTGATGTGTTTCCTTGATGACGATTCAAATGTCTTTAAGGGTGCAGGGTTTCAGTTATGCAAGATGATAAGTTCTAGAGGTCTATTGTACAGTGTAATGCCTATAGCTGTGTTATATACTTAAAAAGTAGCTAAGAAGGTGGATCTTTAAAGTGTTCTTATCTACTCAAAAAATTTCAGACTCCTGGGAGAGAGAATCAGATTAACTTAGATATATTCAAATATCTACACCTACAGGTTGGTTGGTTAATGGGTCTGGAAACTAGAGGTACTGTAACACCATTACAGTGGTCTAGATAGGAGATGATGGTAATTTGGATTATAAGTGGCAGTGGAGACAGAGAAAAGTTGATGAATATGTTAATGGACAGAAACTACTAGGATTTATAGAATGAAGTGATTGTGAAGGTGGAAGGAAAAAGGGAAAGAACCATGAGTGATGCCTAGATTTTAGACTCAAATAACTAGTAGAAGGTGGAGCCATTTACTGAGATTGGAAGAATGTTTAAGGAGGGAGATTCATGTTAGTGGGGTTTGGAGGAAAGACGGGAGATCATGAGTCTATTTTGATCATGGTACGTTTGAGATGCTTAATCAGCCATTGGATATGAATCTGAAGCTCAGTGCAGCAGTCAGATCTAAAGATATAAATATAGGAATCTTCAGCATAGAGATGCTAAAGTCATGAGCCTATGACTCATGACTCATGATGATATGACATATGGACAGATGGAAGGTAGAGAAGAGAGAAACCCCTGTGACTGAGCCCTGGGGCCCAGCTGTACTTAGAGATTATAATAGAGGAGGAGGAGTCTGCAAAGAGGCTGAGAAGGGAGGCCAGCAAGGTAAATGAAAAAAATGGAATTTCCCACTATTGTCTAAGAAGCCAGATCCTAAAACTGGGCAACAAAATGAGACCTCTTCTCTACAAAAAATAATTTAAAAAAATCATCATGGCACATGCCTGTAATCCCAACTATTTGGGAAGCTGAGGTGGGAGGATGGCTTGAGCCTAGGGGTTTGAGGCTGCAGTGAGCCATGATTGCATTACTATCCTCCAGCCCAGATGACAGAGTGAGATACTGTCTCTTAAAAGAAGAAGAGAAGAGGAAGAAGAAAGAAGAAGAAGAAGAAGCAGCCGCTAGATCTTATTATCAGTAACAGATCTTCTCCTGTGTGGATGCCTGTTCAATCTTGAAATGGATAATCTGCTTTAGTTGTCTTGATGTTGGATTCACTCTTGCCCTCCCTATGTATCCAAAGATCTCTGATTTAATCCATCACTGTTCCAAGTTTTATGGATAGATCACCCAAACCAGAAGGTATATGTGGCCTCATGCACAGTCTGACCACATGGTGTCCCTCTTCTCCATGGTGCTTATTTTCCTATACAGGCTGTCACCTGTCCAGTTATTCCTGCTCTTCTGTGTTTACCGGGGAATTCCTCGAACCTAATTCCTGTTATGATCATGTGCTTTCTGCTGTTTATGGCTCAAGATCTGTACTCTAGTTAGGCCTTTTTATAAGCAAATAGAGTATTAGGGCTAGGTGGATGCTAAGCAATCCTACAATTCCAAACCGTTACTTTTCCCCCTAGCTTTATTGAGGTATAAATGACACACTAAGATTGTATGTATTTAAGGTGTACAACTTGATGTTTTGATGTACAAATACATTGTGAAATAATGACTACAATCAAGCTAACATATCTTTCACCTCACCGCATCAGCATCTTCAACAGATATCTGCCTTACTGTGTTCATTACAGCATTATTCACAATAGCCAAGATATAGAAACAACCCCTTATTTATTTATTTATTTATTTATTTATTGTGATTTTTAAAAATTATACTTTAAGTTCTGGGATACATGTGCAGATCGTGCAGGTTTGTTACATAGGTATACACGTGTCATGGTTGTTTGCTGAATCTATGCCCACATCATCTGCATTAGGTATTTCTCCTAATGTTATCCCTCCCCAATCCCCCTACCCACTGCTATCCCTCCCCTTGACAGGCCCCAGTGTGTGATGTTCCCCTCCCTGTGTCTATGTGTTCTCATTGTTCAATATCTACTTATGAGCAAGAACATGTGGTGTTTGGTTTTCTTTCTTGTGTCAGTTTGCTGAGAATGATGGTTTCCAGCTTCATCCATGTCCCTGCAAAGGACATGAACTCGTCTTTTTTTTATGGCTGCATAGTATTCCATTGTGTCTATGTGCCACATTTTCTTTATCCAGTCTATCATTGATGGGCTTTTGGGTTGGTTCCAACTACTAACTCCTTATTTTTAAGGCTGAGGAGGCTCAGGACTAGAAATGATCATCCTATGCAAAGGGATGTGATAATGACATTTTAGCAGCTCTACTAGTGAAATGAATTCTTTCTGACTAATGAACTAAATTCTTTTGTACATTCTAAATATAAATTCATGTCATAGACCAAGAGACATAAATGCCTGGTACTGAGGCAAGGGAGGTGGTTGTGTAAAGAAAACGATAGCACCAGTTCTTTCACCTTTATGGCTCTATCATTAGACGGCATGAATAATATTATAAAGTTCATGATGAATAATAAAAGTGCCATACACATGTGAGGCCATCTCTGTGCTCCAGATAAGACAGGCAAATTCTGGGTAATTTTCTCAAAAGTCATTTGCACTCAAGAGAAGAGCTTATCCCCCGTCCTAAGTACCCTCTGGCTTTATTTAGATTTCTCAGCTCTTATAAGCACTTATGGATCTCCAGCTCCAGACTAGGGTAGCCCTTACATACAGTCAAGGACCTTTGTGGGCTTAAGAAAGAACCCTTGAGGTTCACATCATATTTTAGTATGGACCAACTGGCTCAAACCTGCTTCTCCCTGTAAAGCAGATGTCCCTAAAGCACCAAAGGGCACCTGAGGATGAGAAGCTAGGCTGCAGGCAAGCTTAGTCCAGGGGCAAGCCCTGGAAGGGAGCAGGGCCATTGCATGTCCTATAGGAGGCATAAGAATGTTGGAAAGACTGATAGGCAGAACACATCATTAAATAAATGGAGGTGAATAACACACCCTCTTGAAATGAAGACAAATGCATTTTAGCTTGATTTTATTTTCTCATTTTTCCTTAGGGGGCCAAGTGGCCCAGGAGTCCCACAAGTGGAATTGCTATTAATCATGATCATTTATCTTCCAGAAAGGAAAAAATGAAGTCCAAGGTGTGCAAGCTGTATTTCTAAATTTTGGATACATTTGGAAACTATGGCTTCATTCTTCCTAGTAATTAATAACTACAGATGGAGAGAAAAAGCTTATAATCAGGGACACAACATCAGCCTTTTTGGCACTTTCGTTTAAGACATTTATCCAGCCTGAAAAAAAACATTATTAGGTTTCCTTTCCAGATTGGTTCCAGAGAAAGCTTTTCACTTTCCCTCCCATGACACAGAATTTTAATGTAAAACACACAGAGGCTACTGGGTAGAGAAAGGACAGAAGCAGAAGGGAATTTAAAGACCTGAAATTATAATAAAGATCACTCTACGGACAAGGCGAGAATGATTTCTAAACATATCCTCTGTCCCTGCCCTCCAACACCTTCTGTTCCCCGTTGGCTGCCTTATGTACAGATGTTGTGAGTGCTCTGGGTCTAAGGGACCAATGGCAGGCAGGAACACCTGTAATGATGGAGGACAAATGCTGAAACCAGAAACTTCACTTAGGGCAACAAGGCACAAACCAACCATGGCCAAATTCATCCTCCTACTCCTTCTCCCCCTTTCACCTTAAAATGCATCTTACAAATTTAACTAGCTAATACTTTAAAAAATGCTCAGTGGTGAGTTCTCATTTTAAAATAATGGTGGTATGCAAGCAGCTCATGACAATCTGTATTCTGGAATAATTTGAGTCCTGTAAATCCATACTCCTGCTTCCATTTCTCCTAGGACTGAGAGGATCATTTTGTTCTCTTTCCCTTTGTTTCCTTTCTCTTTCTCCTTCATTTAATTGATTCCCCACTTGTTCCCCACCATAACAAAACATGGGTTTGAGGCTGCCCGAAGAAATATAGAAAATATATTTTAAGAAAAAAACAGGAAATAGATGAAGAAATTGGGGTGAAAGGAAAATTGGATTGCAAAAATGAGAGGCAGCCAGGGGTGAGGTTAACGTTTGGCAGGAGAAATGATAAAGTTCTATTTGAAAGCCAGAGGTTGGCCACAAAGTCTGTTTTGAGCTTCTTGAGTAAAGAAAGTGGGATTAGTCACCAACAGCCAAAAACATACCAGTTGCTCAGGAGAACTTTTATATACTGGTTCACATTTTATTTACCTACTTTTGATCTTTTTATTGCTTCTCCATTCTATCGTCAGCTGAAACAGGAAGATGGAGCAAGCTGGAAGTTGTAGGCGGATTTGAGGCTGAGCCTTTGGTGTAGCAGTAGTTTCTACATCAAGCTACACACTAGATTCATTGGGGTTGGGTGGGGCAGCTTCGAAAAAACATAACATTCTTGGGGCCCATTCATGGAGATTATGGATTTGTAGGTATGGGGTGAACATGAGAGATATGAATTTTTTTCTCCAGGCATTTCTGCTCTAGCAAGTCCACAGCATACATTTAGAAACTGGTGATGTAAGATGTGGTAAGATGTGGCATCTTGCAGGTCAGGTTCTCCATGAAACAGAGATTTGCCTGCAGAAAGTTGATTGGGGGTGCTTTTGCGATCAACACCTGTAGGGAATGAAAGAGAAAAAATATGGCAGAGGAAAAAGTCAGGCTGTAAAGCAATCATTAAAAAGGGCTTTGGTCAATTCCAGGAAAAACTCTGGAATAGCTCTGCATATTTGTCTGAATTAGGGTAAGGGAGATGGGCCTTTGTATTTCCTACTTGACCAGTCATTGGAGGGGAGCACAATCTTGGAGGGGGTGGCCTTCTTCAGTGAAGGGCAATTTCTAGAGAGGGACTCAGCATGAACTGCCCATTGTTGATACTCTTAGCAGCTGGGGTAATGAGACCTTCAGTGCTGGAAAGTAGGATCTGGATGGCACAAGGTAGCATCCACTACAGTCCACCTCTTGAGCCTTTCAGATCTACTTGCTTCATATATGTTTGGGGAGCAGCCCATTTGAGATTTTTGTGGCCTTCTTTTCCTGGGGGAGGGACTTATAAGTAGAAGTTTAGTGGGATGAGCTATAACTCCTATCACTGTCTGTCCTCCCTAGAGATGCCTTCTTCTTTTAAGCGTCTCCATGTCTTTCTAAGGATTGGTCCTTCTTGACAGCCACTCTGTCCTTGATGCTCATTCCTCAATAATTGTGTCTACCTTGTCCCTGATATATAAGTGCCCCCCTCTCACATCTGTGTTATGTTGGGATCCAGTGATCCACATTGCTGCCAGGGAGCTCAATTCTGTAGTAGTATCTCCCATTGTCAACCATGAACTACAGGAGTTGTCCAACACTGAGCTTCCCAATGATGCTGCTGCCCCTTACACTAGGCCATTCCTTACAGATTTGTTAACAGAACGCTTTCTGAGCCCTCTTATGGATCAGAGTCATCTGGTGGCCTTTTCAGCTTTATCTGCTACACCCATGATTGCCACTCTTCTGATGTGTTTAACCTTTCCTTTCACCTAGGCCATACTATTTCTACACTACTTAGTGTGAGCCATTGCTTTCTCTAAGCTATTAAGGGTGCTCCTAGTAGCATATTATCACCGTCTAACTGGGTTCTTGCCAAACCCCATCTCTACTAAAAATACAAAATTAGCCAGGTGTGGCAGCACATGCCTGTAATTCCAGCTACTCAGAAGGCTGAGGCAGGAGAATCGCTTGAACCCGGGAGGCAAAGGTTGCCATGAACTGAGATCCCGCCATTGCACTCCAGCCTGGGCAACGAGTGAAACTCTGTCTCAAAAAACTGGGTTCTTGCCAAGGGTTAATAGAGTCCTACTCTACTCTCATATCTATAAATTCTCCCTTATCCACTTTTATGTTCCACCCACTCCCTTAATGCTTAGAATTCAATCCCATATATATTCTCCTGGCCTCTGTTGGTCCATGTTGTGTGGGTCCTACGGCTCCTGTGGCCTGTTAGTCCTCCCTTGCTTAGCATGTCCAGCACTTCTTAGGCCAAATTTTGTTATGAGTTAAACCTAATTACTGTTTTACTGGTAATTAGGTTTACTCGCTGTTTTAGTGGTAATTCTTTCTTTAGGTTTACTTACTGTTTTAGTGGTAATTAGGTTTACTTCCTCTTTCTCCTTCATTTAATTGACTCCCCACTTGTTCCCCACAGTAACAAAACATGGGTTTGAGGCTGCCTACAGAAATATAGGAAGTATATATCAAAAAAACCCAAAGTGGTCAGGGCAGATCCTGGGTGGAATCTATCTTGTCTAGCAAGGGAAGAGTCCTTCTGCCTTGTAGTCCAACAAACAGGACATTAAAAGGAAAGAGTTGGCCATTTCTGCAGAAGATTTAGAAGAATCTGGGGAACCAGTTTGAATGTATCAACACAAACATTTCCATTTCATATCTAAAGATCCCATTCCTTTCTAATGAGGGCCTTGATTTGGGTTTATAGACCTGGCAGGAATCTTGATGGAGTGATGCAATTCTTATTCTGATAAATCTTGGGCTTGACCCTCAATTTTGTCTGCATTGCAGTGGCCTAAAATGAGAGTCACTTGATAATGCTGCAAAGCCATTTTTGGCTTTTGCACTCAATCTTAATTATTGATGAATTACCCATATGATGCTGATTTCCTCCATGTTTTTCAAATGCCTCATACATTGGAACTGCTAAACATTTCATTTTGCAAGTATATGGTGCTGGCTCATCGTCAGTGAAAGTATTCCCTCATGCTGGCATCTAACTGTCATTAGTGACAGGAGTCATTATTACTCCCTGGCTCATGGGTGATCCAGCTCCAACATCTTATTTGTGAGTCATTATTTTGACCACTCCTAACACCCTACCTGCTGCAGATCAGGTTCCCTGGGATCAACCTTTGTGGGAAAGAGAAGAAAGCAAAAGTGGATAGAGGTAAAAATGGGTCTGTGATGCATTCACAACGAAGAGCTCAGCCCGTCCCACTGTTTGCTCTGCAGCTGAGGCCACTCTGTATCATCATCCCAAATTGGGGCAGGGGGCCCAGCCTTTATATCCCTCATCAGTTATTCACTGGGGGCTGCTCCCAGGAAGGTGATGAGCTTAGGTTTAGAGAACAATCTCTGCAGCAGGACTCACTTATGAGCTGTCAACTACCAATACTCCCAGGAGCTGGGAAAATGAGTGCCTCAGTCCTGAGGCACTTTGGGAGGCTGAGGCAGGCAGATCACCTGAGGTCGGGAGTTTGAGACCAGCCTGACAAAAATGGGGAAACCCCGTCTCTACTAAAAATACAAAATTAGCCAGGCATGGTGGCACATGCCTGTAATCCCAGCTACTAAGAAGGCTGAGGCAGGAGAATCACTTGAACCCGGGAGGCGGAGGTTGCAGTGAGCTAAGATCATGCCATTGCACTCCAGCCTGGGCAACAAGAGTGAAGCTCTGTCTCAAAAAAAAAAACTTAGCATGCCAATATAAATGTGGAAAGATGAAGGAGAAATCATTAGAGTACACTTTAGTTACATTAATCCAGAAGTGTCTCCTGATGGTGGTCACCTCTTTAAAAGTCTTCTCTTTTCTCAGTCTAAGAGAGCCTGTGCTTATTAATCTCAGTTTCCCCAGGTTTCTCTTCTGAAAGCACTCTGGTCCATCTTAGAGAATACAAGCGTCAGCAGATGTGTTACCTGTCCTCCAGGTAGACGGATTGCAAGGCTATTCCCAGCTTGATCAATGGTTAATCCTGCCACTGACTTAACGAAAGCTGGTTAGGAGTGCAGGAGGGAAAGAAGGAAGGAGAACAATACCACATTAAATATACTTACAAATTATAGGATGCATCTCAATTTCAGAAATGTTAAAATGTATGTAATGATGTGTCTCAGGAAGGGAACAATACAGTATGAGAGATAGGAGTAAATGCTATGATAAAAACCGAGAAAATATGGGATCAGCTATAGAAAGAGAGACCATTCCAGAAATAACAGGAAAAACCTCAGGGGAGAGGTACGATTTGAATAGGGCCTTGAAGAAAAAAAATACGACACACGTACATATGTGTGTGATTCTGTGGTTGCTGACCTTTGAAGCATCTATATTTATCTATTTAGGCTGGTCTAATCCGGCAGATAAAAATCACATTTTTCTGTTCCATTCTTTGTTTTAGCTCAGTCTCATAGTGTATTAAATTTGTAGGGATCTAATTGTTGATCCACTTACATTGTATTTTTATTTAACAATTTAAACGATATTTGCATATATATCATGTTATAGTGTCAAGAGACCTTACAGCAAGGGAAATCTATTAAAATATCAGTAAAGCAAATGGTGTTTACATTTGCTTTGCTACTTGTTAACATTTGCCAGTGGAGTGTTGTAGTCTCCTAGTAACAACAGGGACAAAATAATAATTTTGTAGCCAGTATTACATACTTACCTCAAATTCACAGTAAAGTGATAGAGATAAAGTAATTCCCAGTTACCACCACTTTTCGTATTTGTGAGTAGTAGAACCAGATAAGAAAGAAACAACATTAGACGATGAAATCACAAAATTTTGGGAATCCTTAAAGCATTTTTTTCATTTAAAATGTTTTTTTTTCCTTCTGCTTATAGAATTAATACAAGCACATTTGTAAGAAATTTAGAAAACATAGACAAATGAAGATTGGGATGAATTATTCATGTATACTTCTCGGTAAGGTAGGAAGAGCAATATGGCAATTGAAATTTGGAACAATGCCACCATAAAGTGAATTTTTAATGTTGTGATTCACACACACACACACACACACACACACACACACACACACTGCATTCTATTATCAATTAACAATTGATCAATCTTCTAGAAAACAGTAATAAGACTGCCTTGCCCCCTCATTCCTTCTTTCCTCACCTCCTTTTTGGTCTTTCTCAATAAATTAACCCCTTGTGAATAAGATGAAATCCACTTTTACAAGGTTTATAGAACAAGGAGCCATGTGCTATACTAGCACATGTGAGGCAGTTTTGAGAATTACAAGACATTCAAGATGATTCCAAAGCTGGTGTCACTGCATTATGCTGAGACCAATTGTTTTTTCCAAGAAGAAATGCCAAATATTGGCCATGACACTTCAGAATTGTTTTAGAGCAGTGCTCTTAGATGTCATAGTTATGGTGATGTATAATGGAAAATGAGATTTGTTGATTTAGGAAAACCACATTACGTATAAAAACATCCATTTGTAACCATTTGGCTAGTCTGTCTTTAAAGGGATTTGATCACATCTACTAAATCTCTCTAAAACGAAATCTCTCTTGTGTTAGTTGTGAGTCTGCCCTGTAAATCTTATTGGAAAGAGTTAAGATACAAATGATCAGTGAGTGGAAGTGGAACTTTGGGCCATATATCTATGCAGGGAATACTGATGGTATGACAGAACAAGAGCCTGGCTCTTGAAAGTGAGCTGTATTATGGAGGCAGATGGTCAACTGAGTATATGTCATTCACCATAACTTGGTCTAAACTAATTACCTAATGCAAGAAACAGATGTCCGGGGAGCCTCATAAACAGAAATGATATATGGATGACTTTATAGTGTCGCTAGAATGATGGCAGCTATTAAAATGCCATTGATCTCCAAAAACAGAAAAAAAGTATGTCAAATAGTATTTTATAATTATTTTTTCTCTCAGAATTTGAAACATCATATTACCAGTAACATGACCCATGCATATCAGTAACCATAAAGTAGGGCTATTTGTGAGATTGCTTACTCTGCATAGGTCATCGGGATACTTTATTTAAATTGTTGCTCCTGTGGACAAAACTGTATTCCAGTGACCGGCAAACATAAATGCACCTCTGAAGGTTTCCAGTGCCCAGGCAGAATCTGTGCTTACAAACAATGTAATGTTTGCTGTATCCTTAAAAGGAAGCCAATGAAAAAACTAAGATCTGGTCTTATTTCTAAGAGAAATAAAGTCAGCTTCTTAACTCCCAAATTAGTTTGGGAGATCTATCTCCGATAGATCATGTTATTGATAAATAGAGTGGCTGTACATTAGTCCGAATTTGTGATCTCTGGTTTGATTAAACAGAAGCTTACATACTTCAATAAATCAGATCTTCTAGTACTTTCTGCTTCCTTTTATTTCACATTAGAAAAGTATAAAGAATGATATAAAACATAGTTACTAACTACCAAGATTTAATAAATGTTAATATTTTGTCGTGTTTGCTTCAGATCTTGGGGTGGGGGTTGGGGACAATGGGAAAAACAAAACATTCTAGGTAAAGTTAGGAAGGACTTTTTTTTTTTATTTTTATTTTAGGTTCAGGGGTACAAATGCAAGTGTGTTCACTGGGGGCAGTTGGGGGGGTAGGGGAGAGACAATGTGGGGTGGGGATGGAGGGGAGGGTGGGGAGGGACAACATGGGGAGAAATGCCAGAAATACTATGCACCTAAAGTAAAATAAATATATTTAAAAAAAAATTTTTTTAAATGAGGGTGTGTTATTTAGGTAAACACATGACATGGAGGTTTGTTGTACAGATTATTTCATCACCCAGGTACTAAGCCTAGTACTTAATAGTATTTTTTCTGATTCTCTCCCTCCATCTACCCTCCACCCTCAAGTAAACTTCAGTGTTCATTTTTCCCCTTTGTGTCCACGTGTTCTCATCATTTAGCTCCCACTTATAAGTGAGAACATGTGGAATTTGGTTTTCTGTTCCTGTGTTAGTTTGCTTAGGTGATGGCCTCCTGTTCATCCATGTTCCCACAAAGGATATGATCTCATTCTTTTTTATGGCTGTATAGTATTCCATGATGTATATGGACCACATTTTATTTATCCAGTCTACCATTGGTGTGCATTTAGGTTGATTCCATGTGTTTGCTATTGTGAGTAGTGCTGCAATTAACATATGTGTGCATGTGTCTACCGTAGAATGATTTCTATTCCTTTGGGCATATGATGGTAGTTCTGTTTTTAGCTCTTTAAGAAATTACCACACTACTTTCCACAATGGCTGTGGAAAGTGATTTACACTCCCACCAACAGTGTGTAAGCATTCCCTTTTCTCGGCAACTTTGCCAGCATCTGTTTTTCTGTTATTTTTTTACTTTGTAATAATAGCCATTCTGAATGGTGTGAGATGGCATCTCATCGTGGTTTTGATTTGCATGTCTCTAACCGTCAGTGACGTTGAGCTTTTTCTTCATATGCTTGTTTGCTGCATGTATGTCTTCTTTTGAAAAATGTCTTTTTGTGTCCTTTGTCCACTTTTTCATAAAGTTGTTTATTTTTTTCTTGTAAATTTTGTTGAAGCTCTTTATAGATGCTGGATATTAGACCATTGTCTGATGCATAGTTTGCAAATATTTTCTTCCATTTTGTAGGTTGTCTCTTTACTCTGTTGATAGTTTCTTTTGCTGTGCGGAAGCTCTTAAGTTTAATAAGATCCCATTTGTCAGTTTTTGCTTTTGTTGTGATTGTTTTTGACGTCTTCATCATGAAATCTTGGCCTGTACCTATGTCCTGAATGGTATTGCCTAGGTTGTCTTCCAGGGCTTTTATAGTTTTGCATTTTACATTTAAGTCTTTAACCCATCTCCAGTTAGTTTTCATATATGGTTTGAGGATGGGGTCCAGTTTCAATCTTCTGCATGTAGCTAGCCACTTATCCCAGCACCATTTATTGAATAAGGAATCCAGGAAGGACTTTCCTAAGCTCATTTTTCTCCTCCTCAAGAGCAACTCTTATCTCAAAGTTGATGTATATCCTTCCTTTCCATGATTTTATATTTGACTTCAAACATGTGTATGCATAAACATCATATGGAATAGAAATATACATAAATGGAATAGAAATATACATAAATATACATATTCTACAACCTGCTTTATTAAACGTTATGTTTCTAATACCTATCCACATCAATACAAGTGCATCTTGATCATGTGTTTTTGTCTGGTTAAATAAGTCTTTTTTAACTCTAGCTTGGAATTCCATTGTTTGATATATACCATGATGTATTCATCTATCCATTTCTCTATTCTTGAACATTTTAGTTGTTTCTAATTTTTCTCTACTACTAACAGTGTTTCAATAAACATCTTTGTACCTGGAAGTAAAATTACCTATTCATATAATCCATTTTTTTTGTATTTTTAAATTTTCTTTTTCTTACTCATTAAGGGAGCTATTTATGTTTTCAAATACAATCTGTTGTTGTTATATAACGCAAATATCTTCTTAAAGTGTATGCTTTATTTTTAAACACTGTGCTCTTTTATTTATAATCAAATTAATCAAATGTTTCCTTTATAATTGGTGTTTTTGTCTTGTTAAAGAAATCTTTTCTTCTAAGATTTAGTAGAGATCGTAACTCTCATTTCTACTAAAATATGAAAATTTTGTATTTCTCATTTAAATCCTTAATCGTTTGGAATGTTTGACCATACTGTGAGTTAAGGATTTAAGTTAATGCTTTTTTTCTATGTGAAAAATAATTTACCATTATCACTTTTTGAATATTTAATCTTTTCTTAATGATCTATAATGTCACCTCTTTCATATATCAAGCTCTTGTATAAGGTAGACATTACTGGTGCTCACCAATATCTGGCTATTCTGTCTTCCTGGATATCCCAAAGACTACTTCTCAGCTCTTCACCAGGACCATGTACCTAGAAATGGCCAGTGGGCCTGTGAGCAGAAATCATGTGTGTAACTCTGGGATGAGACTGTGGAACAGCCTTGTTCGTTCATTCAGTGTCCCTCTTCTCCTGTGTTGGAAAGCATGAAGAATGTATGTTGGGATGACGAAGCCCACACAAGATAGAGCTGTCTGGATTGTTACATCACCTTGTGGTCGTCTGTACTAACATCAAGTCCTGTGTGAGTAAGAAGTTAACTCCCAAGTGCGAAACCTCTGAGATGTCAGGACTAATGTGTTACTGTAGCTTACCTTGATGAATACTCCATGGTTCTGGCTGTGGGCTATTTTCTTCCACCAGTTCATTTGTCTATCCAAATACCATTACTGCATTATCTTAATTATTTTGGCTTTGTGTAAAGTCTTGCTTTCTAATAGGGCAAGTCTCTATCCTCCTTCTCCTTCTTATCTTTTTTTGTCCTTTTATCTTTCCAAATGGATTTTTGAATAATTATCAAGGTTAACAAAACTGCTGCTGAGACTATGATTAGACTTTTATTAAATCTGTGCTTTAAGTTGAGAAAAAATGACATCTTCATTATGCTGAGTCTTCTATGCAAAAGCATGATGAATCTCCTCCATTTATTAGGTTTAACCATATTAAAATACCATTTTTTGTAGATTGAAAAAGCCACGGGACCTGTCTGAGGTGTCATTTAGAGGCAGGAAAAGATCAAGTTCACATAGTGAGTTGAAGAAGCAATGGAGAAAGCATAGACCATTTCTGCCTGCCCTATGAAGGCCAATTTAATCAATACGTTAGTTATGAGTTAAACCATGAAAGCTTTAAAATTTCTTTAATAATTAAAAAATGTAATTTCATACATAACAGAATATATATGAAAGATATGTGTGTAGGCCAGTGGTTCTCAATTGGGGGTGATTTTTGTCTCCTAGGGGACATTTGGCAATGCCTGTGGACATTTTTGGATGTCACAACTTTGAGGATGGTGCTACTGTCATTCAGTCAGTAGAGGCCAGGGTACTGCTGACCATCCTGCAATTGCACAATTGCTTGCTTAGGCCTTATTTATTTATTTTGTGTTGTAATTTTTGTTTGGAGATGGGGTCTCCTTCTGTTGCACAGGCTGGAGTGCAATGGTGTGACCCTAACTCACAGCAGCCTTCAACTCCTGGCCTCAGTTGCCACCCATAGCAAATATTTATTTGAGTTTGAGAATCCTGATATGAACGGATAAAGAATAACAATAAAATAAATACCATATCTCAAAATCTGGCTTTAAAAATTAAATTAAAAATTCATTTTACCGTACTATACTGAATTTTGAGTTTATCATTCTTTATGATTTAACTCCATAGGCATGCATCCCTAAAAAATATATGGTTGAGTTTTGCATGTCTGTAAACTATATAAAATGGAATCCTTCTGCATTTTGCTTCTTCATGACGTGTTTACAGGAACCATCTATGTTAAAGTGTGAAAGCTGTAGTTCATGTGATTCATTCAATTTCACTGTCGTATAGCATTGCATTGGGTGAATTTAACTTTATTTAGTGTCATGTTGATTATTTAGGTTGTTTCTGATTTTCTATTATGAACAATATTATTATGTACATTCTTGCACGCACCTTTTGGTACACATGGAAAAGCTTTTCTTCACAGTATATGCTTGGAATGAAACTGCTGGGCTGCAGAGTATACGCATTTTTTCACTTTATTGGAAAATGCGGAGGAGCTAATATACATTTTTGTCAACTGTATGTAACTGTACCTGATGCTCCACATCCATGGGACTCTGTATCTTTATAATTTTTGTCAATCTGGTGAGTCTAAATGGTATCTTTTTGTGAGTTTAATGTGCATTTCCTACATTTATAATAAGGGGCAACATTTCATATTTTTATCAGCTATTTGTGTTTATCTTTCAGTGAAACGCTTGCTTATGTCTTATTTATTTATGATTTAAATTTTTTTAGAGATGGGGTCTCCCTCTGTCACACAGGCTGGAGTGCAGTGGTGTGATCATAACTCACTGCAGCCTTGAACTCCTTGCCTCAAGCAAGTCTCTTCCCTCAGACTCCTGAGTAGCTAAGATTACAGGCCCATGCCACCACCTCTAAATAATTTTAAAACTTTTTTATTTTAGAAATGGGATCTTGCTATGTTGCTCAGGCTGGTCTTGAACTCTTGGACTCAAGTGATTCTCCTGCCTCAGCCTCCTGCACAGCTGTATTTATGTCTTTTGCCTATAAGGTTGTATTTTTTTAGGAGCGTCTAAATATTCTGCATATGAATTGCAAATATCATCTACCAATTGGTGGATTGTTTTCACCTGTTAAGTAATGGCAATACTTTCTTTTTTGGTTCTTTAAAAGTCATATTGAATAAAATTATTTTCTAACCTAAGACTACATAGAAAAGTTCTATTTGAAACATTAACATGAATGGAAATATATTTTTTATTATATTTTAAGGGATCTAGTTCTATATTTTCAATATACCTAGCCAATTGTCCAAGCACCATTTCTTCAAAAGTCCATTTTTCTCTTACTAATATGTAAAATCCCTTCTATCACATATTAATTTTACATATATGAGTGTGGGCTACTTTCTGGACTCTATTTTGTTTTGTTGGTTTATTTATTTATCCCACACCAATATCATGCTATTATGCTATTTTTGTAAATGGGGCTTAGTATCTGCTACGATGAGTCACCCAGTCTTTTTCCCCTCGTTATGTAGAAGTTTTTCTTTCTATTTTTGGCAACCTTGGTCTTCAATACAAATTTTAGAAGCAGCTTATCAAGACTCATAAAAAATCTGATTAAGATTTTAACAGGAATTGCATTGAATCTATAGATTTAGAGAGAACTGGTATCTTTACAATATTTAGTAACCCTATCCCACCAAGGAATGTAGTACAGCTCTCTGTTTATTCAATTTTTCTTATATATCCTGGCAATACATTAAAATTATTTTCATGCAGTGATTCTGTGTTTGCAGTGAGAGGGCCTCATTCTACATCAATCCATCTGCCTTGACTGGTAGTATCCTCAAATACTATTAGCCAGATCTATATTTTTAACAAGATTCTTCAAGAAATATATAATCTAGTGCTAATGGTTAATAGTTATAGCTACACATAGAAAAGATTAAGTCAACTAAATCTGTGAAGAATTTTCAGTTACTTGAATTAAGGTGAGTTGGGATAATTTATGATTCTCACTTGAAGCATTCCCTTTTATTGATCTCTTCCCTAATCTTATTTCTAGAACCAACTCTGAAACTCCTTTTCCATTGGAATCTTCTAACATCATCTTCTATTTTAGGATATCCATGTGAACGCTACTATTCCTCACTAGACTTCAAAATTACATTAATGCTTTTTTGCCCAATACCTCAAATGATTAAAAACGAGGATGTTTCCCCTCCAAATATTTCTTATAAAAGTTTTCAAACAGTAAGAAAATTTGCAAGAAAAGTAAAATAGAAACCATTTACTACCACCTATAGAAACCTATAGAAAATTAAGGTATTAAGGTATTCATATTTTCTCCTATGTATTTCATCTCTCTCCTATTCTGTTATTTATTAATTATCTATTTTGTTGGACCTTTTCAACATAAGTTGCATTATAATAACCCTTCATCCTTAAATACTTTAACATGCATCTCCTAAAAATGACATTCTTCTACATAACACAACGCCATTATATACCTAAGAAAGTATTAATGACATTCTAGAAACCATCCAATATCAAGTCCATATTAAACTTTTCCAAGTGGTGCATTTTCTGCTTCTACACTTCCTTCTATATTAGCTAGCATTCGTCTTTAAAGAGGGAGTTTTCATCATTTTCAGCAAACTAACACAAGAACAGAAAGGCAAACACAGCATGTTCTCACTCATAAATGGGAGTTGAACAATGAGAACACATGGACACAGGAAGGGGAACATTATACACCAGGGCCCGTCGAGGGATGTGGGGGCTAAGGGAGGGATAGCAAGGGGTGGCGGGCTAGGGGAGGGATAGCATTAGGAGAAATACCTAATGTAGATGATGGGTTGATGGGTGCAGCAAACCAGCGTGGCACATGTATACCTGTGTAACAAACCTGCACGCTCTGCACATGTATTGCAGAACTTATAATAAAAATTAAATTAAATTAAAAAGGGGCTTTATCACTAACTAGAGAAAAAACATTAGTTGCTCCTAAATAGCCAAATTAAATTAAAACACAATTTCCTAATCTGTGATTTCTAGTGACCACAGGATACACTTCAGAGTTTTGTGGACCTCTTTAAATTGTATATACATATATACATTTCTTTTTCTTTCTTGGGAGAAGATCCATACTATAATCAGGTTCTTGAAGGTGTCTGTGATACCCCAAAAGATTAAGAACCACTCTTCTAAATGGTCCTTGTTATCCAGTGTGAAACATGGAATTTTCTGTGTTGACATACAGAGGAACTATACCAAATTAGAAATATCCATATGTTCCATTTCAGAATGTGTATTGCTGATTAAAGGCCAAACGGGAGTTATAAAATTTGGAAAAGTGAAGGAAAATAAATGCAACTATTAATTAGGAGCTTGTTTATGATGCTGTTGTGAAGAATAATACTTCTTTAGCTTAAATAATTTTCAATATCTTGATCACATGTGCCATTAGGGGAAAATAGTGACTAAGCTGTTGTTAGTCTATAAAATTAAAACATCCCCTAAAAATTAAAGCATCAGCTGGGCATGGTGACTCACGCCTGTAATCCCAACACTTTGGGTGGCCAAGGTGTGTGGATCACAAGGTCAGGAGTTCGAGACCAGCCTGACAAAGATGGTGAAACCCCGTCTCTACTAAAAATACAAAAATTAGCTGGGTATGGTGGCTAATTACAGGTGGTAATGCCTGTAATCCCAGCTACTCAGGAGACTGAAGCAGGAGAATCGCTTGAACCCAGAAGGCGGAGGTTGCAGTGAGCTGAGATCGTGCCACTGCACTCCAGCCTGGGTGACAGAGCAAGACTCCGTCTCAGAAAAAAAAATAATAATAATTAAAGCATCATTTGCTGACAGGCACTAATGACTCTGGTGGTGACAGGTTAGCTTAGTTCACACATTTCATTGATGATTAAAGTTAATGAGTGAAGTGTAAGCAGGACTCTACTTAATGAATGTGCTAATTGTTTTCCTTGCTGCAAATGTTAGTGCTGCTTTTAACCACAATATACAGAAGATTAGGAGTCAATTCATTATATGTTATTTAATGAGTTACATTTATACTATATAACGGCATTGTTAAATTCACACAGTACCCTTCTTAATATTCAAAGCACTTTACTAGAGCACACTATTTTAAGCTCAAAGCTGTCCTTTGTCATTGGGGAGGCAGGAACAGTATGCCTATTTTAGCATGGTGGTTATGAACTCAGCCTCTGAATTCATGCTGCCTGAATTTAAGTCCTGGCTCTGCTATTTACCAGCTGTGTGATGTAAGAAATGTTACTGACCTTTCCGTGCCTCAGTTGTCTCACTTATAAAGCAGGGTGAGTGGTAGTATCTACATCATAGGGTGTTATAAAATTTGGTAAGTTAATGCTTGCAAAGGGTTTGATGCAGTGCTGGGCATGCTTTACATGATTGTCAGTTACACTCCTACCCTCATGATCCATTCTCCATGCAACACTCCGAGTGAACTTTTCAAGACTGAGAATCCTTTCATGTCACCTGGCTGCTCAAAATAGTCTGGGGACTGCCCATGGCAAGGGACTGAAATCCAAACTGTTCACCCTGGCCAAACCTGTTTTCTAGACGGGGCCTAGCTCTCTGCCCTCATCTTTGTCTCCCCACCCCTTCCTGGCTCCAGTGCTCTAAGCACGCTGGTCTCCTTTTTGTTTCTCAAACACACCAAACTCTTTTCTGCTTCAAGGACGTTGCCTGGACCTTCCCTCCCCCAGATCCTCTGGCACCTCTGATTCACATGCAGATTCACGAACGCAGGCTGCCTTCCCCAACCACTCCATCCTAGTTACACCTGGCTGTTGCCACTGCCCTGTTGAATGAATAAATGAATGAATTTTTGAGAACCTCCAGGCTCATGGCACAGTATCATCACTAGTCCTTACTTCATTCTGTTTTCTTTATAGCATGTATCCCTTAAACAATGCATAAATATACGTACAGGATATTTATTGATCTGAATAAATCTGCAGTGGTGCATAAGTCCCTTAGAACTCAGAATCTCCTTGGCTTCTACCGTCGTTCTTTCCATATGCTCTCTTGGCTGGTGGTTCTCCAAGTTCAGTGTGTGCTGGGCCTATCTCCAGGGTTTCTGATTTGGTAGGCCAGGGCAAATCTCTTTGGGAAAGTGACATTCAAGGATGAGATCTAAAGGATGAGAAGAAGTCCAGTCCCATGGGAGCTGGAGGATGTGTGTTCTAGGCAGTAGGAACAGCAAGTGCTAATACGCTGAGCGGAGGAAAGAGCTTAGTGTTTGAGTAACAGAAGGGAGGTGGGAATGGCTGAAGCTTGGAGGGAGAGTGGGAAAGAATTCCAGGCTGACCTTGAGCAGGAGGCAGGGGTCTGATCAGGCAGTGCCTATTGGCCCTGTCGGGAAGGATAGTTTGTGTTCGGAGTGTAGCGAGAAAGCTTTGCACAGGAGAGAAACATGAGCCGATTCACATTGTTTTAAAAGATCACTCAGGATGCTGTGTGGACAGAGCCTCGTAAGGGGGTAAAAGTTCAGTAATGAAATTCATTCTACCCCTTCCTCTGAAGCAATCATCTGGTCTACACTGACTTCCCACAGAGCGCACTGTTTTTTGGGCTCTAGAGCTGCCATAGCACTCCGTTAAATTGAGTGGCTGCCATCGTAGCAAACAAAGGAATATAGTGTCTGCCTCAATTCCCAACTTGGAGGAAAAGCTTCAAGCTCACTGTCCCTGTCTAGGGAGCGGCCCACATCATTTTCTGTGTCGGGGAGCTCTGTATTCTGCCTCACCTGTTGCTCTGTTGCTCTGGCCCAGCTGTTGGACCAGGAGAGACACCAGGGTGGCCAGAATGCAGGCTGGCCTGCAGTTAGCGAGGTGGCCTGGCACAGGGCTCTGCCTGGCAAGGTTAAAGGTAGTGAACAAACCACTGCCATCAGACACTGTCTTTTGCAGGATCAGCAGTAGCAGATGGTAGCAGGACTAGAAGCTTATGTGCAGAGAAACATCATAAGGTTGCAGGAGCCATGAGATTGAGGTTATGAATTAGAGTCAGAAGTGAGCAGGACTTACTGGCAGACCTAGAAGGCAATGGGAAAATACCCAGAGCAAAATGGGTTGCTTGGTTATGACAGAAGAGGCAGAAGGCAAGGCAAAGCAATGCTGGGTCCCCAACCTGGTAGAGTCCATTAACGTTTGCTGTTGGGGAGTAGAATGAATGGAAGCAGAGGGCCGGGTTTCTAGAGGGGTGCAGAGTCCTCAAGGTAATCTGTTTCAGGCCTGCCTCTTCTGGGCATCTCTGCTTTGATGATCTCCCTTCTATACATGTCCTGAACTATCTTCCCTACCCACCCTCATTACACAGAGTACCCCGAGCCCCTTGCCAAAATGAAAAGGGACATCCACACCCCACTTAGGAATGGAAATTCCTACTTGCTTACTGGAATTCCTTTACAGCTTTCAGTTGTACAATTTGAAATAATTTAACACTGTTCTATCATTGTTTAGGCCAGAATAATGTCTTCATTTTTAGTTGAAACTTTAGTATAAATTTGCCTTCACAGAAAGAAATGAACACCTGTAGTACCAAAATATGAGAAAGCAGCCATATGACTGTAAATTACTATGGAATAGCAAAATCTCCCCTAAAATATAATTTTTAATTCACTGAGCTTATGATTTATACATTTTTCTGTATGTAAAAATTCTAAAAATTAAGTATAAGACATGGTAACATTTTCTCATGGGTGCATCACTTACCTGTTTAAAACCACTTATTTGGCTGGGTGCAGTGGCTCATGCCTGTAATTCCAACACTTTAGAGGACCAAGGCAGGAGGATCACTTGAAGCTAGGAGTTCAAGACCAGCCTGAGCCACAAAACAAGACTCCCATCTCTAAAAAAAAAAAAAAAAAAAAAATTAAAAACTCATTTATTAGCAATTTATAACTTTTAGGGAATAATCTTAGATCCTTAGAAGGAAATTGGAGGCCCATCTCTTCAGCCTCCTCCACCAGCCCGTTTTTCTTCTCCTTTGTTTTCCAAAATGCAGAGGTCCTGCTCCATCTGTATGGAGCCACCTGTAATGTACTGCCCAGGGGTGCTGTCTTATGCCTTGTGCTGTTATAGCATGACTGGTCTGGAAAGCGCTCTCCAAGTTCAGTCCACACAAGTTTGAGTGACTCCCTCCTTGGTAGCACTTGGAATTGACTCCTTCCATTACATTGTGATGTGTTCCCCTGGATGTTTCTGTTTACTTGTGCATTCAGGGCTAGGATCTCAGCCTCCAGAACACTGTGCCTTTATCTTTCTCCAGGGACTAGCTCTATGCCAGGACATGTATAGTGTGTGGCCCACAATAGAGGTTTATGGAATGAAAGAATGAAGCTGCAAAGTCTTGTGCCACAGGCTCAGAGGTGTGGCTTGGGGTTGCTCCAGGAAGATAGATTTGGTACTCTCAATATCTTTATAAAGAATATGCATACTAACTTTTTCACACATGATTCCTAAATAATATTGTACATGCTGTTCACAATAGCAAAGACTTTGGAAACAATCCGAATACCCATCAGTGATAAACTGGATAAAGAAAATGTGGCACATATACACCATGGAATACTATGCAGCCACAAAAAGGATGAGTTTTTGTCCTTCACAGAGACATGGATGAAGCTGGAAACCATCATTCTCAGTAAACTAACACAGGAACAGAAAACAAAACACCGCATGTTTTCACTCATAAGTTGGTGTTGAACAATGAGAACATATGGACACAGGGAGTGGTACATCAGACACTGGGACTGTTGGGGGGTGAGGGGCTGGGGGGGGATAGTATTAGGAGAAATGCCTAAAATAGATGATGGGATTATGGATGCAGCAAACCACCACAGCACGTGTATAGCTATGTAACAAACCTGCATATTCTGTACGTGTACCTCAGAACTTAAAGTGCAATTTAAGAAAATAACGTTGTGCATGGGTGGCATGCTTCATGAGGTTTCAGGGTTTTAAATACATCCTCCTTCCCCCAGGCCCCACCTAGAAAGGTCAAGTGTGCTATACAAACCCTTCCTTTGTATGTGGCCTAGATGAGGGGATCAAATACCTGTCCCAGGAGGAGAATGTTTTCTGGGTTTCATTGGAGACTGGCTTTGATTATTTTTTAACCATTGGCTTCAGCCTGTGGGAACTAAACCTTACATGCCACCTCCTTAGAGGTATTTTGTCTCTCAGGACAACTTGCTCATTCTTTTATAGCAGTGGTCCCCAACTGTTTTGGCACCAGGGACCAGTTTCGTGGAAGACAATTTTTCCATGGATGAGGGAGTGGGGGGATTGGTTTTGGGATGAAACTGTTCGACCTCAGATCATTGGGCATTAGATTCTCATATGGAGCATACGACCTAGATCCCTCACATGTGCAGTTCACAGTGGAGTTTGTGCTTCTCTGAGAATCTGATGCTGCTGCTGATCTGGCAGGAGGTGGAGCTCAGTTGGTAATGCTTGCCCCCCTGCTGCTCACCTCCTGCTGTGTGGCCCAGTTTCTAACAGACCACAGACTGGCACCAGTCTGCAGCCTGGGGGTTGGGGACCCCTGCTTTGTAGCACTCAGCACAATTTTACTGATAACTTTATTTCTTTACTGTCTCTCTCGGAGTTGGGTATGAGGTCCACAAGGGCCGGGATGGTGCCTGTTCTATTCATTGCTGCACAACACAGTGTGGTGCCTTAAAGGTACCTAATGAGCTTCTGCTGGGTTGTGTTTGGGATGAAATACCCTCCAAGTGTCATGCTACTAACTGGCATGCCCAAATTTGAAAAATATCACATAATTTCACTCTCAAAAACAACAACAACAACAACAACAAAAACCTTGAAGGGTGTGAATTGCTATTACTGTTTCACCAGCAAGGAAATAGCCCAGAGACTGACTTGATGAAAATAATAGTCAATGATACAAATAAAGGCTTGGACCCAGATTTTCTGATAGAAAGCCAATTTTTTTACTTCTACAATTATCTTTAGAGAAAATTTCAGGAGTGCTAAACTATAGAATGCTATTGCAAAGGTCAACCCAGTGGAAATTCTGTTGTCCCTCTGCCCAGTGCATGCTAGGGAAGAGAAAGAAAATCAACAGGATGATAATGAAATGATGGTAGAAATGACCCAGCCTATTGAACACACTACTTGGGTTTTCCTTAAAGTTGTTATAGTAACTTATTATAAAACAACAAGACATAGATCTTTAATTCACACCAAACAATAAACTCCCTGTAGTCTCATATGTGTGCTATCACATCTTTAGGAAACTTTTTATTAGTTAAGTGGATAAGCATTGACATTGAGGTCTTATCAATCCAACAAGAGTGAAGATAATTCAAATGCAAAATCTGGTCAAGAATTTGTTACTGGGCAGGAATCGATCAAAATGAGGCTCTGAGTTCATTATTCTAGTTTTTAGAATGCCCTGTCAGAATAAACACCAGAAAATATTTTATTTTCAAAACATAATGTTTTATACATATTAGTGTAAAGCACTATGACTCAGAAATTCTAGTTACCATATCTAAACATTATGGCAAAAATTGCTATAAGAACACATGGAGATAGTACAAGCTTCTGTGAATTATGATGAGCAAATGGCATTGATTCATGTCTCTGTGAATTAAAAGCTTGGGAAATGTCTATAGACCTTCCCCTTTGATGTATTGTCTGCTAATCTGTATAAGCAATTTCCTGTATATTCTCATGATAAATTTAGATGTTTTAATACAACGTTTCTTAAATGATTTTGATTACAATTCACTGTGAAAACTACATTGGAACCCAATGTATACATACATATGTATATATAACTGGAAACGTGTCTTACAATAATACCTTTGCTGTGTACCACGTATTCTGGTATTTTTTATTTTATTATTTCCTATTTCATTAGTTAAAACAAATTCTGGTCATTACCCAGTAAGTTGATTTCATGTCCCATTCATGGATTGTGCCCATAAGCTTAAAATCTCTCTTAGTGAGTGTTCTGGGTATATATTGCTTTGCAACAAACAACTGCAATTTTTTGGCTTAAAACAAAAACCATTTTTATTATATTTCAAAATTTTATTGGTCAGGAATTTGGGCAGTGTTTGGCTGGGTGATTCTTATGTTCCATATGGCATTAATGGGTTCACTTGGCGGCTTTTGGCTGAAGAATGACTGATTTAAAGGCCCCAGATGGCTTCACTCATATGTTGTCGGAGATGGCTAGAAATCTTGGCTCAAGTGGACTGCTGATAGAAGAGCCTCCATGTGCCTACTCTTGGCTGAGAGACCTCAAAGTTGTTGAACTTAAATGATGGCCCAAGAATCCACCAAACAAAGTGAAAGCTCTATGACCTTTTATGACCTAGCCTTGAAAGTCCCACTGTGTCATTTCCATGGTACTCCATAGGTGAAAGCAGTCACAGAGACACACAGATTTAAGGAAAGATCCTATCTCTCAGTGGAAACAATGTCAAATAATTTGTGGACATGTTTTCAAAACCATACAAATAGCATTGAGTCATGTTTCTTTGAATTAAGAGCTGGGGATACATCTAAGGATCATCCCTTTTGATCTAAAATTTATAAACAATAACTGCTCTATTCTTCTATTAAATTCAAATGTTGTAATACGATGTTTTTCAAATGATTTGACCTCCACAGTGAGAAATACATTTTTCATTATAATCTAGGACACACACACAAACTACACACACATAACATTAAAAATGCTTTATAAAACAATATTTACACTGTGTACCTTGCATTCCATAGCTTCTCTTGTATTCTATTCTATTTGTAAGTAATGATAGCTATAACTCACTAAATGAATTTCACACTCATTAATGATTTGTGACCCTAAGTTTTAAAAACAGTGTAGGCCCAAATTTGCCTTTTCGGGACTTAGCTCTTAGAGATCAAGAAAGTGGTTTTATTATTCTTTGTTTCTGATGCCATTGTAGATGTTCAGTAAATGTTTCTTGAATTTTTGAACAAAGAGAAAGAAAAAAATAAAGGAATGAAATTGTTCTCACTTTGTTTACAATTTTACATTTGTCTTCTATTCTCTTTGACTTCAGTGTTATGTTTCAGTGAAACGTGTGCAGAAGTTATACATCAGAAGGCTAGTGGTGGCTGAAGACCTGTTATTCAGTTGAATTTCTTTCTTCTTTCTTTTTCTTTCTCTTTCTTTCTTCCTTCCTTCCTTCCTTCCTTCCTTCCTTCTTTCCTTCTTTCTTTCTTTCTTTCTTTCTTTCTTTTTCTTTCTTTCTTTCTTTCTTTCTTTTTCTTTCTTTCTTCTTTCTTTCCTTTCTTTCCAGCCTTCCTTCCCTCCAACATCTAGCAGGAAAGATAGAAATGTAAACAGAAAACACTAATACAAGTTCATGACTGAGATGCTTAACACTCTGTCCAAATTGTTCAGAGTAGGGAGTTACTACTTCTGCCTGTGGTAGAATTGGTGAGGCCACACAAAACAAAAGGCATTTAGGCTGGATCTTGGAGGATGAAGAGGACTTTGTTAGATAGATGAAGAGATTAAATGCTTTCCTAGTGGAGGCACAACACGAACAAGGTCTGAGAGGTGAGATGTGTCTGCAGGGAGTCCTGAGAGTCTGTGAAATTCCTGTGACTGTGGAGGACAAAGAGAGAATGGAAGAAGGGAAGGATGGGAAAAGAAAACTGAGGAGGTGAGCTGGGGCCAGGTCAAGAAAAACCTTATGACATATTAAGTCATTTAGACCAGGGGTCCCCCCAGTACTGGTCAGTGGCTTGTTAGGAACTGGGTGGCACAGCAGGAGGTGAGCAGGGGGTGAGTGGGTGAAACTTTGTCTGTATTTACAGCCACTCCCCATCACTTGCATTACTGCCTGAGCTCCATCTCCTGTCAGATCAGTGATGTCATTAGATTCTCACAGGAGCACAAACCCTACTGTGAACTGCGATGTGAGGGATCTAGGTCATGTCTTCCTTATGAGAATCTAATGCCTGATAATCTGTCACTGTCTCCCATCACCTCCACATGGGACTGCCTAGTTGTAGGAAATCAAGCTCAGAGCTCCCACTGAGTCTACATTATGGTGAGTTGTATAATTATTTCATTATGTATTACAATGTAATAATAGTAGGAATAAAGTGCACAATAAATATAACGTGATTGAATCATCCTGAAACCACACCCCCTGCCTCTGTCCGTGGAAAAATTATCTTCCACGAAACTAGTCTCTGGTGCCAAAAAGGTTGGGGACAGGTGTTTTAGACTTTATCCTGAAAGCAACGGAAGAGTGTTTCATCATATGACACCATTCTTAAGACAGTATAGGCAAAGGTCAGCACACAGAGATACGAACCAATGCAACCCTGCCACAGGCCCTCCCAAACTAAGCATACATCTATTTCCAGCAGAGGAAATGAACAGCACCAGACTTTCTTCATTATTAACATGAAGAAATGGTGGCTTTGGTCCATGATCTATAGCTGTAAGATAAGCTGCTATGCTGTTATCACAAGAATACACTGGAACATGGTTTAGGGATTCAAGGTGGGGACTCCAGACAGCCGAATTGCTTTTGGCCACAGTTAGATTTGTAATCTTTGGTGTGACATGACAGTTCCCTGCGCCTTGGTAGACCACTGTAAATTAAGAAGTGAGATTAGATCAATGATTTATATCAGCAGTTGCACATTTTTTCCTACAAAGAACCAGATCGTAAATACATAGGGTTTGTAGGCCATATGGTCTCTGTAACAACTATTCACCTCTGCCATTGTAGTTTGAAAGCAGCCATAGACAATATAAAAATGAATGTGCATGGCTGGGTTCCAAAAAAGCTTTATTTACCTGTGCTGAAATTTGAATTTAGTACAGTTTTCATGCATCATGAAGTATTGCTATCATTATTTTTTTCAACCATTCAAAATGTATAAAATACCTTCTTAGTTTGGCAGGTTGTAAATAGCAGTGGTGGGCTGGATTTTGGCCTATTGATTAGCCAGTTTCTGTTCTCTGTGGTTATGTCAAAGTGTAAGGTTTCTATGTGCCCTGTTTCCTTATAGGAAACATATAATGCTTTTTAAAATTCAACAATAGTATATTTTCTAATATACTATTTAATAATTTATTTTTAAACATAACCAACCTGTATGGATAAGACTTATGTTGGTTATAAGGGTGCTTATTTTTTGGTAACAAAGATTTGTGGAAAAATTATAGGACCTGATAATAAATAGCTTCCCTGATATTTCCACCAAGACTACAGATACTTTAAAGAATTAGTTTATCAGTTCTTATATTGCCACTCAGAGGGATAAGAAGTTACAGTATTAATATTTTTAAAACTTCTTTTTTAAGTAAGAGCTGAATAGATATTTCTACACCCATGTTCCAACAGCATTATTCACAATAGCCCAAATGTGGAAATAACCCAAATGCCCATCAGATGAATGGGTAAACAAAATATGATATATACATACAATGAAATATTATTCAGCCTTGAAAAGTAACGAAATTACGATACATGCTACAACATGGATGAACCTTGGAGACATTATCCAAGTGAAATAAGACAGGTACAAAGAGACAAATATTGCATGAATCCCCTGAAATGAGAACCCACAGTAGTCAAATTCACAGAGACAGAAAGTGGAATGGTGGTTACCGCAGGCTGGGAGAGGGAAAAATGGGGAACTGATTAATAGGTATGGTTTCAGTTTGCGAAAATGTAAAAGTTCTGAAGATGGATGGTGGTGATGGTTGTATAGCAATGTGAATCTACTTAATGAACTTAAAAATGGTAAAATTTATGTTATGTCTATTTTAGCACAACAGTTAAAAAAAAAGAGGAATAATAGAACAATGAAATAGTTAACCTGACATCGCACAAAATAGAAAAAAGATTGGAGTCAGCTGCAAACCTAGGACCTGGGATGGTAGTGCAGGGCTCTTTGACCACAAGATGACTGTGATGACTTTAATGTCTGCCTTCTGAGCACTCTGTAATGGAAACTTTACAATATTAATTCAGAGAATCTCAACTGACATTTTACAGAGGAGGAAACAGAGGTTCATTTGTCAAGGAACCAACAGGCAAGGTTGAGAAGCAAACCCATGACTGTGCTTCCAAAGCCTGTGTGTTGACCACCACAGAACACCACTGCCCTGAAATTCTGAAGCCACCTGTCTTAGAGTATGGAAGCCTCTGCCACTGAGTGCAGGTTTTTCAGTGTAAATCTGGAGACATTGCTACCTCTGAAGGCGAGAGGCTCCCGTAACTGTGCTGCTAAGTCTGCGCCTGCGGCACAGGGCCTGGTGCTGTTGGTTTATGGTAAGGCAGGAAGGTGATGCCTCGTGCTGGCAAATGATGCAGCAGGCCAGGTTGGTTTGTGTCTTCACTCTCAGGAGCATGGCTAATACAGCCTTTTAGCTCACAGATTCCCACCTCAAATGTTTACATGACACCACTGCGTAAAAAATATGTACATGCTCTACCTTCCCCATTTGACTGTAAGGTAAGGGCAGGAGCTGGACCTTTTTAATATTTATACCCTCCATAAGATCACCCTGTGCTAGGTTTTGCATCAAGTAGGCACTCAGCAAATATTTGTTGAATGAATGCATAGATGAATGTTAAATCATCTGCCTCTAGATTTTCCTTTTGTTTCCAATTTTCCCCTCTATCTGACATACACGCAAGTGCCTCCCGTGTCCCTTTCACAGATATTATAGATGCCCCCAACTATTTTTTGTGTTCTTCTGGCCTGCTTTTTCTCATTGCTGCTGAAACAGACTGAGGGCCAAAAATAGAAACCTCCTTGACAGCTTTGCAGAGGACTTACATTCCCGATTCCTAAGGTGGCAACACTGACTCTGTTGGAGCAGGATGGGAATTTCATGACCTGTCACATATTTGATTTTGCCTGATTTTTAAAAGGGATAAAAGGTTTCCCCACATGGTGGTTGACACAACTTGTGATCACCCTTGGAAGTTAGGGTATGGGACAAATAGAGGAATGTCACCAAACAGAGGAATGCCACTGCTTATCTTAAGGATGCTTCAAGATTCTTGAAAAGGAGACAGAATTTCTTCTCCTTTCTTTTCTTCTCCTTCACTCCTTCCCTCCCACTCTGCCTCCTTTTTTCTTGTTTTCTTTCTTTCTCTCTCTGGATAGCTCTGGTTTATGGCAGGGTCCATGACTCATATGTGTTTTCGAGCCAGTGCATATTATGAAGACACAAGGCAAGAATGTGTATAAACACATACTCTGCCATAATGCTGATTTCTTTGGATTAAACTAGGGGGGAAAAACAGCAACAGACACTGCCTCAGTCTAGAATTATCTGTAATCCATATACATCAGCACATGGTTTCCAGTATTGTGTTATGGGGAATTAGAGAAGAGACCTGGCTCCTTCTCTCAGGGATACTACAGTATGCTAAGGAGATAGGACAGAGATAGAGTTAATAATACAAGTTAGCGTCTAAGTGATAAGCGGATACCAATAAAATCTAAATAGTCACTCTTAATAAAAATAATTTCCATTTATGCAGCGCTTGCTAAATTCTAGGCACCATGCTAAGAACTTCATATCCTTAGCTCTTTTGAATTCTAACCACAGCCCACAGTGTCAGTACACAGGTGTGGGGAGGCAGTAAAGTGCAGTAGTTAGTGCCAGGCTATGGAATCATATTGCAAGGTCTTGGTCCCTGATGTCTCTTGGCATTCCCTATGCAGAGAGAGAATACTCTTTCTTAGTCAGTGAGTCATTGCGCCCAGCCTCTGCTACCAGCAAGGTGACTCTTTGAGCGCAGATGCTCCTCTATTTGTTTCCATTTCCTTGTCGATAAAATAAGGATAATAACTGTGGAACTTACCTTATAGAGTTTATTAAATGAGATAATGTAAGTATAGTGCTTAAAACAGTACCTGACATAGAGTCAATGACCTACAAATATTAGGTTTTATGACCCTGAGGCTCAGAGAAGTTAAATAACTTGCCAGTGTTCACTCAATAAATTTAAATCCAAACAAGAATTCACACTCAAACCTGACTGATCCCAAGGTCCTCGGATCTTAACCACTTCACCAAAATGGCTGTTCAGAGAGCAGTAAATCATTATGGATTAGTGTAAAAGGGGGGAAGATTTACAGAGAATGTGAGAGAGTTTGAAGGATGGAGTAGAATTTATTGAAAAAGAAATAGTGACTCTAGGCTTCAATGTAGAAAGATCTAGAGTTAACAAAGTGCCTCTCCCCACCTCCTTTGCCCAACGACTACCTCCAGGTTTCCTTCTTTTCCCCCTTTCGAATGAAGAAGACACAGCAGCTAAAATGTCCATCACTAGGGATGGGCAAAAATGCTTCCTGCCCCTCCCTAAATCTCCTATAGTGGTACTCTGGGTAGTGGTTTCTTTTGTTTTATTTTAGGTTTTACTTGCTAATGTGCGTGTGAATTTAAGAAAAAAAAAGTCCAATATTTTAGCACTTAATTGTGTAAATCATTTATTTAAGTTAGAAACAACGTTTGTAAATGTGGCAGGAAGGGTGTACCAGCTCTTCTCTCTTTGAGAGAACTAGGATCCTCTCAATGTTAAGGAAATAGGGAAACTGTGTGTATATAGGTATGTATTATTTTTCCATCTGCATCTAGGAACGCAACAGAAGTTGGGGAAGCAAACACTCTTGGCATCAGAAGCTACAGGAGACTGGCTAACACAAATTCAACCTTTGTGGTTCCCAAGATTTGTGGATTATACTTTACATTTTCTAACCTTAGGCTTGGCCACAATAAGGGTCTCTTCTTCCTTTTCCATGTCTACCCTTGTAATATAGTTTGGCTGTGTCCCCACCCAAATCTCATCTCAAATTGCTCCTATAATTTCCACGTGTTGTTGGAGGGACCCAGGGGGAGATAATCAAATCACGGGGGTAGTTTCCCCAATACTGTTCTTGTGGTAGTGAATAAGTCTCACTAGATCTGATGGTTTTAGAAGGGGTTTCTCTTTTCGCTTGGCTCTTTCTCTCTTGCCTGCTGCCACATAAGATGTGCCTTTCGCCTTCTGCCATGATTGTGAGGCCTTCCCAGCCGTGTGGAATTGTGAATCCATTAAAATTCTTTTTCTTTGTAAATTAGCCAGTCTCAGGTATGTCTTTATTAGCAGTGTGAAAACAGATGAATACAGCTTGGGCTCAGAGTCTTTAAAAGACCATGTGGAGAGAGGATGGATCACATGGTCTAGGATAGGGGGTAGAACTTGGGATAGGGAGGGGAAGGAAGCAGCCTTAGCAGGGCCAAAGGACCATAAGAGAAGAAGCACAAGTGTGGCTATGGGGAGCCACTTAGTGCGACCAGAGCAGGCAGGAGGAAGCCTCTCGCCCCTACCTGGGTAAATTCCAGGAGGTCTCAACTAGACCAGAGGGGCCATGCCCTAGAGCACATGATCTTCTGGTTATGCATGGAGACCCTCGCTTGCATCTGAGGCAGAGAACCAACTAAATGCTTTTGTAATTCCAAGTCTTTGTTTGACACCTTTTTGCTGTTTTCACTCAAGTCCTCCCATCCCTGATACCCACCATTACCAACTGTAAGCTGAATTCCACCAATAAAGAAGACAGTGACATGAAGGCAGTCCTACATGGATCTGCTTAACCAGCTGACAGCCACTTCTGTTACTAACTGTATCACCCCTACTGCTATGTATGGTAAGGGGTGCAGGGTCTGAGTGAAATCAGTACTTTATGTACTATTCATCTCTCTTCCTTCACCCAACCAAATCTGAGATCACTGAACACTTGTCTACCCTACAAAATGCCCTAAAGTATGTTTGAACATCTTGTGATGTCTACATTTTGTTTCTAACCTATGTCATGCTTTATCTTCTTTTGCCTGAAGCATTGCAGTAAGCACCTTATTGGTTTTCATGCCTTCCAATCTACTTTCTAACTGATGCTGGGGTTGTTTTTCTTAACTGCAAGTCTGCAGTTGTCATTTCCTGTTTTTCATTGTCATCTATTTTACAAAAATATCTTCAGTTTCTTTTCTATCTCAAGTAAAATGTAATATGGAATCTCAATAGGTAAGACATCCTCAAGCAGTCCTGCTCTGTGAAAGTGGGATTGGGTGTAGGCAAAGTACTTCCCTCTCAGCGGGTCTCACCACATCTTTTGTCCCCTTGACTTTGACCAGTCCCCTTCCTGTCAGTGGCAACCACAGGATCTTATAGAAACTGTTTTGAACATGAGCATCCTCAACCCCATGGCCCGCTCCTCCACTCTCCTCTTCAGCACTGCCCTAGGAGGCTGGAACTCCAGGCCTCTTATTGTTCCTTTTGTGTTTGCATATTCTACCTCCTCTCTCTTAATTGCTCTTCTTCTGCTCCTCTCACCTGCTGATTTCCCACTCAGCCTTTGAGAAGGAGCTCAGAAGTCACTTTCTCTTAGGATAATCTATATATAACACCCCTGGTGAGAGCTGTTCACCCTCTGTGTCCGTGGCTCTCTCTGTCCACCCCCATTGTGCCATTTACCAGATTGTTTTGCAGGTCTTCTTCTGCATCAGTGTCATCCCTCACTTGGCCATCAAAGAGGCCATGTCTTACTGTGTGCTATGGGTTGAATATTTGTCCCCTCCAAAACTCGTGTTGGAATTTAAGCCCCAGTGCGGTAGTATTGAGAGGTGGGGCCTTTAAGAGGTGATTGGGTCATGAGGGCTCTGGCTTGTAAGTTGATTAATCCATTCAATAACTAATGAATTAATGGGTTGATGGATTAATGGGTTATCACAAGAGAATGATTGGTGGCTTATTTTAAGTTCTGGGATACATGTGCAGGGTGTGCAGGTTTGTCATATAGGTAAATGTGTGCCATGGTGGTTTGCTTCACCTATCAACCCATCATCTAGGTATAAAGCCCTGAATGCATTAGCTATTTATCCTGATGTTCTCCTCCCCCCACTTCCCATAAGCCTCTGTGTATGTTATTCCTCTCCCTGTGTCCATGTGTTCTCATTGTTCAGCTGCCACTTATGAGTGAGAGCATGCAGTATTTGGTTTTCTGTTCCTGCATTAGTTTGCTGAGGATAATGGCTTCCAGCTCCATCCATGTCCCTGCAAATGACTTGATCTCATTCCTTTTTATGGCTGCATAGTATTCCATGGTATATATATGTACAACATTTTCTTTATCCTATCATAGATTGATATTTGGGTTGATTCCATGTCTTTGCTATTATAAATAGTGCTGCAATACACATACACATGCGTGTATCTTTATAAGAGAATAATTTAATTTCTTTGGGCATACACCCAGTAATGGGATTGCTGGGTCAAATGGTATTTCTGGTTCTAGATCCTTGAGGAATCACCACACTGTCTTCCATAATGGTTGAACTAATTTACGTTTGGGACTGGTGGCTTTATAAGTAGAGGAAGAAGAGAAACCTAAACTAGCACACTCAGCCTGCTTGCCATGCGATGCCCTGTGCTGCCTCAGGACTCTGCAGAATGTCCCCACCAGCAAGAAGGCCCTCACCAAATGTGGCTCCCTCAGCTTTGGATTTCTCAGCCTCCATAACTGGAAGAAATAAATTATTTTTAAACATAAACTACTCAGTTCTAGGGAAGCAACAGAAAATGGACTAAGACACTGTGTTTGTCCCCACATGTCTTTGTCTTGGCACAGTGCTTTGAGTATCATAGGTTATAAATGACCATTGTTTGTTAAATGGGGAAAAATCATGCACTGAGCCCAAGTCAGAATAAAAAATTACCTCGAGTCCATTTATAGCTTAGCAAATTTGGTGAAAGTAACTGAATATTTTCTTCATTAATGGTAGAGTAAATCAACAGTGCAATTTTGTCCTTTAAACTACATCATTGAGACAAAATGGACTTTTTTGGCTACATTTTCCGTCAAGATGTCCAGAATCAAATGAAACGGAAGAAAATGGTTCCTTAGCATTCCTGAGAAATGATCTCCTTCTCTCTCAAGGCTCAACTCACATATTTCCTTTTCCCTGAGGAGTCATTGTTGGCTTCTCAGCCCCATGTTTGTCTCTTTATTTAGTTCTTATGATGATGATTATCTCCACTGCATAATCCATTCGTGATTTCTCTACTCTGGACTCAATCAAGATTTTGAGTTGAACTATGTTCATCTATGGAAGCAAAAGCTGTGTCCTATGGTCCTTAGTGCTCTGCCTCCTTGGTCAGGAAACGAAGAATTTGCATCTCCAAGGACTGTTTTTTCCCAAGACTTGGCTAAAAAAAAATCATTCAAGGAAAATAAGTCATTTTGAAGCATGTGTCGTTTGTCATTTTGACCCACGTGAGTCTTCTTTAGAAGTGTTATAGGAAAGGAAAGTTTGCTATTCAAAAATAAAAAGGAAAATTATATGGCAACTTCAACACTTTAAAGATGTGGCAAAATTTAATTAGGGGCAAATATGTCTTTGCTAGAAGAGTCCAATAATGGGCATAATTCAGAATGCAAAAGAAAGCACCAAATGTGATGAGTTAGGTAGTCTGTAACAGAAAAGCTCACTTTTTCTCTGCTAGGCAGGGCGTTCTGGGAGCTGGGAAAAATGGAGAGTTGGAAAATGGGAGTCTGGTTAGGTACAGTGTGCGCCAGCAACACGGTGGCAGGCCAGAGGCCAAGACCAGAAAGTTCTAGTAAGCAGTTTCCCCTGGTGGTGGGGGGTCGAGGGGAGGAGAGTGGTGGTGGTGGAGGAACTGTAAGTATAGTATTCTCTTGTATGTGCTTTTCAGTTGTTTATTATTTCATGCAGTGCTATTTCCTCTTCATTAATCCCAAACATTCAAATAAACACAATGGCTTTTAGTTGGTGGCGAATTACAGAAGCATGGAGGAGAAAGGTGGCTGCACACAGCAGGGAGAGGAGAGAGCGAGCAGCTACAGGAGGTGGGAAAGTAAGCAAGGATCAAAAATTCAGAAGAAGCAAAAAATCTTGGCAAGAGGTCATTAGAACATCAATAGACCTCCAGGGAATACCGCAGAATCATTAGGCGAATGCTCTACACCTCCCAGTTCATGGATTGGGGACTGATCATTTTATTTGAATAGTAAAGAGTGGCCCCAGGAAGCTGGGGGACTTGGGGAAATTTGGGTTACAAAAGGAATATATCGCAGAAGAATGTGTCTGCTCTCTCAAAAGGATGTTTTCCACACTCTGGCAAGGCAATTTTACTACCTGGGCATGTTGATTTTAGAGGGCTAAATCACACTTGTCACATTAAATACAATAGAGTATCTTGGTGTAAAAACATGAAAACATCTTTGTAATTTTGCTTTTGATATTCTTATATATTCTCGATATTATCATCAATGTCCATTTTAGAGTTTAATTTCTTTTGGACCCAATAAATTTTTTAAAATCCAATCTTAAAAATTTTGTTGTACCTTTGCAAAGCTTATGAGTCTTCAGCCCTGTGCTCAATATAGCTAATGGATAAAATGTTCATACACCAGAGTAAGCTCTTTCTTGCAGAGGTAAAACCAATTCCCAAAGAGGCCTTATCAGTGTCTCTCGACAAACACAGATAATTAACTCACACTGACAAATGCTTGATTTGGACCCTAATTTTTCAAATGGAATTTCAGTAGGCTAATTAAAATAGCATAGAAATAATTTTTAGTGTAGGTCTTTATCTGTAAGCCTTTTGGTTATCAATTAGAGTCTTATTTCTAATAAAAAAAGAGAAAAAAAGAAAAAAGCAACAATGTACTCAGTAATTAGTAAATTAAAACCTTCAAAGTAAACCTCAAGGCCTGATAAGAGCCCTAATTTTTTTAAGTGTTCTCCTGTCAAGAGACTATTTAAAGTACAGGTTTTATAGATACTTTCCTTTTAAATAGAATTATCTTAGCTAATCAGATGCTGAGCGGCGTTGCCTTTAATTTTATCTGGCCAAGCTTCCCTCCATCTGTTTTCCCATAATGCTCTCATTCCCTCTTCCAGATGTTTGGCACAGCATCTCAACTTGATGTCTATTTCTTCTTGTTCTCCTTCACCTCACATGAACCTTCCAAGTCATAATTCTTTGGAAATAGACACAAGGAGCTTTATTTCAAATTACCATCCTTTACTTAAGAGGTTCCATCTCTAAGGTCAGTACAAGTCAAAAAAAAAAATTCTATCTCATTGTAGAATGTTTGGGTTGTATGTATTTTTAAAAAGAAGCCAGAAGTTTAGGAGAGTTAACCAACATCTCCATGTTCACATAAGCCAGAGACGTGGGAGTAGGAATTAAATATCAAGAATTTTACTGTTAATTCTTTTTTTAGGATTTGATTTACTGAAAACTAAAGCTATTCTATCAGTCACTCTACAGCTTCAATTTTGATCAATGCCTCTATCCAATAGGGGGTCAAATACCTGAAGGGAAAGAAAAGAATTCTCTGGAACATATGGCAGGAAAGGATCATTTGTGTGTGCCTGCTGAAAAGACAAATGACTCGCCTTCCATGCTCTCTCGCTGTGTCAGTGATCTCTGCCGCTCAGCTGATCATAGACAATCTTGTGCTCTAGCTAATCTGCTGCTTTTCAAAGCAAACTGAACGGAAACAAAGGTTTAAGTATCTGGAAACTAAATCATGACTTTAAAAAATCTAGTGGCATGAAAAATTTCCTTGATAAAAGTATAAAGCATGTTAGGAAAATTCTTTTCTGAGACCACCTGCTGACATTCTGTTTTATAACTGGAGAGAATACTGCCTTATGCTCCAAACTTAGAATGAAAGCTTTTTGACCAGGAAGAAAAAAATACCATAAACCTTATTTTTAAAAAGTTGGGTAGTTTTCATGGTACAAAGAAATCTGTAAAATAGAAAAACTCTCCTTTCCATCATTCAAAAATAGTTTATTCATTCCACTATCTCCTGCGCATCCTTTATTCTTCTATCCTTACTGCCAACATCTTGGCAAAGTCCTTGTTGGCTCGTTCTGCACAAGGGCAATGGCCAGCAGCCTCTTACCAATCCTATATCTGTCCTACTAGAAGTCCTTCCAAGGAAAATCATGCATTTATTTAAAAGAAATACCTCAAGTTATTGGTAGAGAAAATTAAGCACCATGAGGATCCACCTAAGTGCATGGGTGGAACTGCGCTGCTAGGGACAAATAAGAACAACTTCTTGTCTGTGTCAGAAGGGAGGAGAGGAGAAAAACCAAAATCAGGGATAGATGAATAGGTCCAAGCGATGGCAGAAGACATCTCACTCATTGATATAATCTTGCCCCTTTACTTCCATTCATCTTTAGAAAAGTTCCCAAACTCATAACATATTTGAAGCTGGTGGATTTCTGTGGACACCTGGGATTCAGTTGTGCATGGTATCTACACAGATGTGCAAGGTGCAGGAGCGTGGAGATGTTGGGAAATGAGAGGAAATAAAGCAAGAAAGCCTGGACAATGTGGGGAGAGCTTTTAACAGGCACAGGTTGTGGCATTAGGCTTCACTCAGAGCTCTTGGGGAATAGGTTCCCTGGCTGTTTTAGGTTAGACCGTGAATGAGTCCTATTACCTATGGAGTTGATTTTGAATTGATCAGCCTGCCATTGCAGCTCTGTGTAATCTTTCCTTGATTGACTACATTCCAGCTTCCTTTTCCAAACTGCCTTGTAAATGAACAAAACTGTGCTGGTCACTTTCCCCTGAATGCGCATATTAAATTCCAGTGCCACTAGTAACTGCCTGAGTGATCATGGAGAAATTATTTAGCATCTTTGATTTCCAGTCTATTATCTATAAACTGGGGATAATCTCATAGGATTCTTTCAAGAATTAAATTTGATAGTGTGTAAAACAATCTTTAAGCTGCTTCTCACTCTGTAAACACTTGATGAGTCTCACTTCAACCCCTGCTTTTCCATTTGTTTCTTATGAAATTTTGCTCCTACTGGTCCTTTTACCTTGCCCCTGCCAAGTTCAAAGTCTAAGTACTTTGACTCCTATCATACTTTATCACATATTGCCTAGCATTCTAGTTATTAACACCTCTCTCATTTCTTCTAGCAGATTGCAAACATCCTAGGAACATTCATCTTTATATTTCTTAGAGCACCTACCTAAAGAGTTTACAAATAGTATATGCTCTATAAATATTTACTGAGTAAATCCTCCATTGTTGTTTACCAAAACATGCCACATGATTTTCAATTAGGGAAGATTCAAATTTAAATTTATTCTATTGATGTCTCAAAAATAAGACAGGATTTCTCTACTAAATATTTTCCACTCAGTTTTCAAGGACTACATTTTAAATATCAGGCCACATTCCCTTGAAGATTATCACTGCATAGGTTATAACCAGTACAACGTTTTGACGTAAATCAAGTCTATAATATGAAATTGAATAGAACTTATTTTGAGCTTCCCACTAATGAAGGAAGGAAAATAAAATCATCTGGGAAAGAGCTGCCAAACATTGGACAGCCTGCTAATGTAAAAAAATGGGATGTTTCTTTTCACTGTCTCTAAATTATTTGGATGGCAGGTGTGCCTGTTTTATGTTGTTGCTTATGCTTTCAATTGAAGAGTAAACTTTGCCTGTAGCCTGTTAATCATCTGAGCCTTTTGGAAAACTTAATTGAGAGGTCATTTGCTTTGCTTCCTTCTTCCTCCAAATCTCCACAGCATATCAGCAATCATGGTGACGTGCCACTCTGCTGGTAATTCATATGGCTTATTCAGAAGCACAGATCATGGCTGTTAGACCTGCCAGATGTTCCCGGTCCCTAGCTGCAATTAAGTTCCAACATAGCACAGTTTGAAAGGGATTGAAAAACCACAGTTTTCATTAAGAATATTCATGAGTTTGCACCTTGAAAAGCCAGCAATCACATGATGTGCCAGAATGGACAATATCCTTTGAGAAGAGAGAGAGGGAGAAAAAGATGCAATTTAAAATAAGTTACCAGGTATGTGCTATGGGAAGTTCTGAAGTGAAACAGGGGATATGGAATTGCATGAAGTATTTGAACTGTCCGTCAAATCTGTCGTAATAAGAATTTACAGGGCTATCCCAGGGCTGCACATTATCATCTGAAAAGCTTAAAAAAGAAAATCGCCCAGGCCGTGGGCCCCACCCACAGGGCTAGTCTAGATCAAGAAAAAGAAGCAACATTGTTGTTGGCATCCTCATCTCCACACATAAGGAGTCACCTCTAGACAGTTGCTATGGTAACCATGAGTGTGTTTGTCTTAGACATTAAAAATGAGAACTCAAAGCATCTTCAGCTGGACTGGAAACAGATGCCATGTATAGCATATTCAAAGAAGAGTCAGCCAACCAAATTAGGCAATGCAGAGGTTATCAGAGGTTCCTCATGTCATCTACAGGAGAAATAAGAAAAATAGTCTTTTTTATGAGACTTGTTTGAAAGGGTAGGATTCACAGTTTAGGAACCATTTTCTTTTGAGTCTACTATGATCCTTGGAGATAGAACTATTGAAAAGATGAAGAACACAGAATTACAAGTTAAGAGACAAAGGTTCTGTTTCCGTCATTAACAAACAAATTTAGACATACAGGGGTTGGAAGGAGCCTTATAGACAATGTGTTTCACTCTATAGTGATCACCTGCTGTTTCTGGGCTTCCAAAATCCATTTCCCCTCTATACTGTAGCTGACTCTTAGTTTTCCTTTGGAAATCAGTCTTTCCTCACTCTTTGTTCTGACTGCGTCTTTGGTTCTAGAGGAGATCATTTTACCTAGGTCTGGCCAATTGAAACACTGTGTTTGCCATTACACAGTGGGTGTTTTGGGATGTGACTGAATATTTTCGTGTAGTGCAGATCAAATAAACAATGGGCTGAAATCAACCTGAGCCCAACCAAACTCAATTCTGGAACTTCTTCTGGGATTACGACAAGGACAAACTCTTTTTGTGGGACTCAAAATTTTTAGGATATAAACCTGGAAATGTGAAGAAGACTCTTATCATAGTGGGAGAACATGTCTGAGGATGCAGCCAACGCAATAAAAAGCAGAGTCCAATAGATGAAGAGAAATAGTGTTCTGGTGATGTCATTTAAAGCACCAAGATCTAGCCATGCCTGAAGTTGATATACCCTTTTCAGTTATTAAAAAAAAAATTAACAAAACCCCTTTTTAAAAGTAAGCTAGTTTAAGCTGGATTTCTTTCACTTATGTCCAAAAGAGTTCTGACTCATATAAAGCCCTCATTTAATAGGCTTAGAAAACTGACACCAAGGATGATGACTTGTCCAGAACTCGATAAGGTCAGAGCAGAACTAGAACCAGCACTTGAGCTTTTCAGTTCAGAGACTTTCAGGATACATCTAATTCTTGAATTTTACAGTATTAAGGTACTAACATCTTTGAAATTTCCACTTAACTGACTCTTTCCTTCTTGGCAATAACATCGATCTTCTTATAATTCTTGATAGATTTATTTTCCTGCAGCCTTTTGCTGTTTCTAAATTCACTTATTTTGTAACTAGTGTACCTACCAACTAAGTTAGAAACAAATACAGCAACAATTCATCACTCAAATTAATATTTTGGCGTAGTGCAGATCAAATAAACAATGGGTTGTCTTTAAGAAATTTTTTCCAATGGATTTTTCAAATATATCTTCCAATAGACTTTTTGATGCATTATAGCATCATAACCTCAATGTCTAATCAGAGGCAGAAGAGATGGAAGTCTTAAAAAGAAAGAATGTGAAATTAGAAGAGATTAATAGTTAGCTAAAGATTAGGTTCCTTGGACTGACTGTCTCTCAATCTATAGCTAGCAAATTAAGAACAAAATTACTGTATCTTTTGCTAAATCTGTCAATCCAGTTTAAGAGTGTCATTCCTCATAAACAGTGTATTCCACCAAAACCTATCATTCTTCTCTCTATTATAACACTTATGTTAAATATCTGCCTTCTTCATTGGGCCTTGAGCCCCTATATGCCAGGAACTTTGTTTTAATCATTTCTGAGTTTCATAAACACTCAATCATTTTGCACGCTACATGTGTATAGAGTAGAGGTTAGAACACACAGATATTCCCAATTTCCTACCAAGAGCATTGGACCATAATACTTCCTTTAACTGTCTCCATGGGCTGCCGTCAAGTTCATTTGTCTGTTATTAGTATGTGTGAGAAGAGTTTCTAATATACTCAAATTAATTTCAGGTTTTGAGAGTTTCCGCATGGACCATTTTTAAGCAGCATCTCATCGGATTTTAGACCCTGAAGTGTCATAGCTAATTGTTATCTTTTCATGTTCATGTCTTCAGTAATCATCTAGAAGTGATATTATGGACTGGCACTCAGAGGCGGTGTGAACTGTGAGAATCTACGTTCTAAAATCTCAGATCTTTTTTGCTATCCTTCCCATTTGTCTCACATCATCTGGGGTATAGAAAGTGTGAAAGTTTTTGGTTTTATATACCTTGAAGAATTGAAACCAACCAGAGAGTGACTATAATAAGGAACATTATGGAGTTGTATGTTATTATGTTTACATGTAAATTTGTAAAGTTCTGCCCAGTTCAGAACTGAGAAGTAGAAACTACTTTTTTTTTAATCTAGAAAAGGGGTAAATTTGTCAGTGTATCGCTATCTGTTTTCTGAACTTGGAAAAGTACAGAAGAAGTCAAAGCAATGTCAATTTAAAAAAATAAGAGAACATAGCCAAACAATTTTAATTGGAGATTTCAATTTTATTTTTCCATTTAAAAGTAGAATATTCATTTAAATTTGCATATTAATTTAAAAGGAGAGAACAGGCAGCCTTACATAAAATATCTCATTTACTCTTCACAATATCCCTAAAAATGTAAATATTGTTAGCCACAATTCATACATGGAAGACTAGTTTTAGGGAGGCTACATAAATTGCCCATGGTCATGTAGATTATAAATAGCTGAAATGGATTGGCAATCAAACGTCACTGACTCACAGTTTTTGTCCTAAACACTCTGCTACAGGCTTCTCAAAACATTGTCTTGTTTATCTATGTAACAAACCTGCACAATCTGCACATGTACCCCAAAAGTTAATAAAATAAAATAAAATAAACCATTGTCTCAACAACTTGATAGGACCTCTATGTATTGTGTGTCAGCTATATGCTTTACATTCATTATCTGGTAATGTTCATAAGAATCCTGTGAATTGGATATTATTACCCTTTACAGACCAGGAACAGATTTAGGTGACCTGCCTACAATCATAGGACTCCTAGGTGGCAGAGTCAGGCCATTAGTCACCATTCATTCTGTTAGCTCACCTTGTCTCAAGCACAACCTCCATGCTGGGCATCCCAGGAGCCAGAGTTGGGCCAGGGTGAGATGGAAACACATACTTCCTATTCTCAGTACTTTAAATATTACTGAAATATTTTGTGAATGAAGGTGTTGACTCGTGCAGAAACTAAAGAACAGACATTGTCACAGCATTTGTTTCTCTGAAATTAGACTTTAGTCTCCCCAAAGGACATGTGCATACTCCAGAACCTCCTAGAATACTCTTCAAGAATTACTGAACTCAATTTAATCCATTTGCTTTTAAATCTAGCAGAGCCTCTGCTTTCACCCTGGGACTGTTCAACATTAGCTTTCTTTCCCATTTTCTTTTGCCTCACATCTGCCAGGTCTCTCCTATGGGGAAGAGCCTGAGTTGACCTGCTGCTGCCCACCCCAGCTATCATTCTGTTTGTCTCCTTTCCTCCACTGCCAGGCACCTCCAATGAGGGCCTCATTCCCTCTGCTTCCATTTCCACCTACCTAGTTTTTTCTTGAGTCCTATGGGGAGATTGTAGATCTCCCACTATCTGCACCTCAAATTATTTAATTATTAGTCTGGTTATCTTTTCTTAGTTACCTCCACCAACTTCTAACTACAGGATCAAGTTCAGGCCCCTTAGATTGGATTTTCAGTGGTCTTCACAATCTGGCTTGAATGAAAGTTCTTGTTTCCCGCCCTCCCCCATGACCTTTGATGCAAATGTCTGTGGATCACAAAACTGCTCTTCTCCCTGTTTCCTTAATATATTTTACACATTCTTGCATCAGGCACATATAGCAGTTTTCTTATTAGGCAAACGAAGTATGGCTTAGAGTACTCGTAAAGCAAAGGCCACAAGGATACAGAAAGCTGAAAGTTTAACTAAAATATGCAGAGTTTTTCTATTAGAAAATCTAGAAAGAAGGTATTTTAATTTCAGCATACATGAATGATCTGTACTTTAGAGTTCAGCGTGTGTGTGTATTTCTTAAATTATATGAGATAAAGTAGAGGGTGAGCCACGATCTTTTTAGTACTTAGTTACTTCAATCTCTTGAATGCCACTAATTACATACAGAATTTGGGGGAATTTTTCTAACACATTGAGCCTCAATTTTCTCATTTATAAAGTGGAGATAATTGTAATACCTGCTTGATGGTATTGTTTGAGGGGATTAAAATATTGCATGTAAAATGATGAGCACAGACATGTTGAGTCAGTGCTAGTTAGAGCTACTGCCATTGCAGCTGCTCATTATTCTACTGCTATGGTTTGAATGTTTGTTCCCCTTGAAACTTGTATTCAAATTTCATCCCCAATGTGGCAATGTTGACAGGTGGGGCCAGTAAGAGGTGAATGTGTCACAAGCACAGAGCCAAAGAATTCCCATGGGTTATTGCATTCATGAACTAATAGGTTAATAGATTAGTAAGTCATCATGGAAGTGTAACTTGTGGCTTTATAAGAAGGGGGAGAGAGACCTGAGCCAGCATGCTCAGCCTCCTTGCCATGTGACACCCTGTACTGCCTTGAGACTCTGCAGAGAGTCTCCATGAGCAAGAAGGCCCTCAGAGATGTGGTCCCTCACCACTGGACTTCTCAGCCTCCAGAACTACACGTAATAAATTCCCTTCCTTTATAAATTCCTCAGTTCTAGGAGCCATTATCAGCCTACCACAAGATTCTTGAAAGGGATGATCCATTTCCTTCACGTTTGTGCCCCCTACAAGACCGTTGTGACTAAAAGATAATGGGTTTATGGGTGTTCATTAAATTATTAAAAAGCAATGATAGCATTATTATTTTTAATAATAATAGCCTTAAGTAAATTAAAAGTTCATTCTTGGGCCAATGATGAGACTGTGTGTGGCTAAAAACTGATCTTAACAAAATCAAAGCAGAGGAGGTGTCCAGGTTACATCCATTGAATGAAAAGCACAACCTTAAATGTTATATAATTAGTTAATAGTCTGATATATCAATACATTGTTAGAAAAATTCTACTTAAAAAAAATTGTATTGCATATCAAACCATTACCCATGGGGTCCAGTCCTGTCCTGAACAGTTTCACACTCAAAAAAAGCATAACACTGAGGGATTCCAGTGTTTACCTACCTTCCTCACAAACATTTAAAGGTCCAAGCACAAATGTAACAACTCTTTTTTTTTAAATACATATTTTATTGCACTTTAGGTTCTGGGGTACATGTGCAGAACATGCAGGATTGTTGCATAGGTAGATACATGGCAATGTGGTTTGCTGCCTCCATCCCTCCGTCACCTATATCTGGCATTTCTCCCCATGTTATCCCTCCTCAACCTCCCTACCTCCAGCTGTCCCTCCCCATTCACCTCCAACAGACCCCAGTGTGTGATGCTCCCCTCCCTGTGTCCATGTGTTCTCATTGTTCAACACCCACCTATGAGTAAGAGCATGCAGTGTTTGATTTTCTTATCTTGTGTCAGATTGCTGAGAATGATGGTTTCCAGATTCATTCATGTCCCTAAAAAGGACACAAACTCATCGTCTTTTATGGCTGCGTAGTATTCCATGGTGTATATGTGCCACATTTTCCTTGTCCAGTCTATCATTGATGGGCATTTGGGTTTGTTCCAGGTCTTTGCTATTATAAAGAGTGCCGCAATGAACATATGTGTGCATGTGTCTTTATAGTAGAACAATTTATAATCCACTGGATATATACCCAGTAATGGGATTGCTGGGTCAAATGGAATTTCTATTTCTAGGTCTTTGAGGAATTGCCACACTGTCTTCCACAATGGTTGAACTAATTTACACTCCCACCAACACTATAAAAGTGTTCTTATTTCTCCACATCCTCTCCAGCATCTGTTGTCTCCAGATTTTTTAATGATCAACAGTTTTAACTGGCATGAGATGGTATCTCAAAGTGGTTTTGATTTGCATTTCTCTAATGACCAGTGATGATAAGCATTTTTTCATGTTTGTTGGCCTCATATATGTCTTCTTTTGAAAAGTGTCTGTTCATCTCCTTCACTCACTTTTGAATGGGTTTGTTTGTTTTTTTCTTGTAAATCTGTTTTAGTTCTTTGTAGATTCTGGATATTAGCCCTTTGTCAGATGGGTAGATTGCAAAAAGTTCTTCCCATTCTGTTGGTTGCTGGTTCACTTTAATGATTGTTTGTTTTGCTGTACAGAAGCTCTGGAGTTTAATTAGGTTCCATTTGTCTATTTTGGCTTTTGTTGCCAATGCTTTTGGTGTTTTAGTCATGAAGTCCTTGCCTATGCCTATGTCCTGAATGGTTTTGCCTAGGTTTTCTTCTAGGGTTTTTATG
>CAUYLG010068072.1:0-10383 GCA_963573385.1 Cacajao melanocephalus
ATGACTTATAAAGAGACTTAGACTCCCGCACAATAACAGCGGGAGACTTTAACACCACATTGTTAACATTAGACAGATCAACGAGACAGAAAATTAACAAGGACATTTATGACTTGAACTCAGACCTGGAACAAGTAAACTCAATAAATATCTATAGAATTCTCCACCCCAAATGCACAAAACATACATTTTTCTCAGTATCATATTACACCTATTTTAAAAGTGACCACATAATTGGAAGTAAATCGTTTTTCAGCAATTGCATAGCATTTCACAGATTTAAATGAAATATTGGTTGGCTGTTTGTTATTTTCTTTCCTTATTCCTTCCTGTCTCCATTGTTAAGCACAATTATTGGCATAAAAGAGGTCTTTAATACCTATTTTTAGATTGCATTCCCACCTGGGCAATAGAGCAAGACTCCTGTTCTCTCTCCCCCTTTCTCTTCCTCTTTCTTTCTTTAAAAAAAAAAAAAAAGACAGAGAGAAAGAGAGGTATAAGAAATACTTGAAAATATAGTGGTTGACAGTGTAAAATAAAAATAATAAAATAACAAAATAAAATAAAATAAAAAATGAAAAAAACCCCAAAGCTTACATCTAGATTAAACTACTGAAAACTGAAGATAATGTGAAAATCTTGAAAGTAGTGAGAAGATAAGATATATTGCATACAGTGGAGTAATGATAAAACTTACTGTTGTTATTTCATCAGAAACTAAGCAAATTTGAACTTAATAGAGCTTTAGTATACTCAAAGAGAAAATCCATCAACCTGAAATTATATACTCAGAGAAAACAGCTTTTAAAAATGAAAGCCAAATAAAGTCTTTTCAGACAATCAGCTTTTAAAAATGAAAGCCAAATAAAGTCTTTTCAGACAATTAATTTTCAGAGAAAATTAACTGCCAGCTTTCTTGTACTATAGAAATATTAAAGGATGTTCTTCAAGCAGAAGGATGTAATTTCAGATGAAAACTTAAAATCTGTACAAAGAATAGAGAGCACCAGTAATGGTAAAAAATAAAGGCAAAAATAAGACTTTTAAAATTATAATTATTCTAAAAGATAATTGGTTGTCTAAAGTAAAAATGACAAGAATGTAATATGTTGTTTATAATATACATAAAAGTAAAATGTATGAAAACAGTAGCACAAATGATGGGAAAAAGAAATTGGAAGCAATGTGTTGTAAGGTTTTGACATTACACATGAAGTAATATGTTGTTTGAAGGTAGATAGTGATGTTGAGAGGTATATAGGGCAACTACTAAAAAATGTTAAAAAGGTATAGAACTAAGAATACAATAATAGAGATACAATGAATCAGTGTATAATTAGATAGCTGTTACAACTCTTTCAGAATGCATCCTCCAGACCTCTCCACAGTGTGCCCATAGATGGTCTCTCTTGAAGCTTCCACTACCATATTCTAGGGTTCAGTATATCTTCCTTTAGCAGGAGTATGGTTTAACATAACTTCCCTGCCTGGAAATCAGAACCCTTGATAGTTCTTTTGTTCTGCCTCATCCCCCACCCCCACAAAAACAGATCTTCAGAGCTACAACTCCATTCATAATAAAGACAGACTTCATTACTATGCAGTGCAGCTGAGCAACCCTGTTCCATCATCCACACCTGGACTTTTCCTATACTCTGTACCCCCCAAAGACCTAGTAAACCTCTTTTCCAATACAAAAGGGGCAGTCAAAAATCAGGAAAACTTTGGAAGCTTTCCACCAGTCTCACCATCAAGCCTTTGAAAATTTAATGTCCTGCGCTTGCATTATTAACAAGCTCTAAAGGTCATTCTGCTGACCCCTAAGTTTTAAACCTACTGGCATATGAGATTCAGAGCAAGAAGAGATAGTTTTCCTAAGGAATTGGGACATTTTCATAAGCTCTGATATATGGGGTCTGTGGACAACATAGGGGAAATTTTGCCTCTAGTATGACAGTGGCTAAGCACGTAACTTTGGAGCTGGATTTTAAACACTACTATTTATTACTTGTTAACCTTTGGCAAATTGGCTTGCCTCTCTGAGTCTCAGTTTTCTCATCTGAAAAATGGGGCTAATAAAGATAGTGCCCACTTTTTAGGACTGAATGTGAAGACTGAATGGGTTGATAAATGTAACATCCTTAAAACAAAATATACATTCAACACTTAAAAAGAAAGAGCCTAATTTTTTTAGAACACTCTACTACAATGATAACTTAAAGTACTAAATTTGTGTTTACGTTAAAAATTATTTACAAAATTATTTTGGGCCAATGTATAATATCTGGATTCCTGCTAAAATTCAAAGAGTTCAAAACTTTGAGAAATTTTAAAGCAGGATATGTTATTCTATTTTGGGGACCCTGTTATCTGCCATTAATCCACATGTCTATTTTTTACCAAGATGTCAAATCTTAGGGATTTATTATACCCTCAGAACTGAAGTGCTTAGAAAGTTAGCTTTGCAAAACATGCAGTTTGTGGAAGATGCATGACTAAGAAAATAACTAAATATCTTAAGATAACAATTTTTGGATGATTCTACATCCCCCAGAATCTCTTATCTGATTAAAGTTCCTTAGTAAATCAAAGTATTTGTTCTAAGGTTGACAACAAACTTGGAGGGTTTCAACAGATGGGATTGTAATAGCTCTGGTACACTCTAGATTATATAAAACAAAACAAGAATAAAAATAACTCCAATGTCCCCAGGGTTTTATAAAATTATAAAAGGAGTTTTTATTTGTTTAGTTATATATTTCTGACCAACCCTGTTTACAGAAATACTTCTGAAACCGGCATTTACGACCTGCTGCGACATCATACAAACATGACTCGCGTATTATGCTGAAAGCTCTTGATTTCAGTTTTTTTAAATCATAAATTTAAGTGCTTTTAAAAATTTTTTTCTTGGCAGCTATCGCTCTTGCTGATACCATCATGGCTGCCATCTGCTCCTCCCTCTTAATTTGTGTGTGATTTGTGGGAGATGGTGAAAGCAAAGCATTGTGCTGGGTCTCCTTAATAACAGCTTAATAACCGATATAAGGCATCTCTATCCTAGATGGATTTTCATGGACCTCCTGTCTGTGGTGCTCAATGCAATCTACAAAAATATTCTTGAGGAAGTTTAGGGAAATGTCTTAGGCACCCACATATTTAATAACTAACTCTCTTCCTCCTCTCTATGCCCATATGATAAAACAAAATTTGTAAATCATTTCAGTTGCGTAATTGAGAATTTATGTAAGACATTCTTAGTGACGTAGGCCTGGCTCTGTCTCTCCACAGAGCTCCTAGGTAGGATCGCCGTAGAAAGTGCCTTGTTAGAGCCTATCCTCATCTATTTTTTTTTCTGCTGTAACCGATTACCACATACTGGGCAATTTATAATGAACAAAAATATATTGGCTCACAGTTCTGGAGGATATGAAGTCCAAGACTGAGGCACCTGAATCTGTCAAGGGTCTTTTTGCTATGTCATTACATGGCAAAGGACAAAGAGAGGACAAAAGAGAGAGAAAGGGGTCAAAATCATTATTTTATAAGGAACCCACTACTGTGATAACAACTGAGGAAGGAGACCCAGGCATCTGGGATTCCCTCCCGTTCTGTCATCCACTGTGCATCTCAATAGAAGAGAGAGCAGGCCAGCTGGCACCTCCTGAATCTCCTTCCTGAAAATAACACACTTGGTCTTGGGGAAACTCTTTGAAAGACACTATTTTTACTTAAAACAAAATCAAACCAGAAACCTTTTCACATGTGCGTCCTAAAACTGTAAACCAGAACCCTTTCTTATGTGATTCCTGAAACTGTAAACACAGACCTTTTCACTTGTCAGTCCTGAAACTGTAAACCAGAACTTTTTCATATGTGATTCCTGAAACTGTAAACAGAGACCTTTTCACATGTGAGTCCTAAAATTGTAACCTAGAACCCTTTCACATGCGATTCCTGAAGCTGTAAACTGAGACCCTTTTCATATGTGATTTCTAAAGCTATAAACCTAAGATTCTTCCACATGTAACATCTAAAGTATAAGCATATATAAAGGCAGAACCTTCCTTTGTTAGATGAGCTGAATTTGGACAAATCATTGCCTCAGCTCCCAGCTGTAATAATCCCTTTCCTCCTGTGTTTGGTGTTCAGGAGATCTGTTTCCCATGGCTTTTTCCTGCTACGCCACCCCCCTCTCATGATAATGGCATTAAAAAATTCATGAGGGTAGAGCCCTCATGACCTTATCACCTCTTAAAGATCTCCCCTGTCAACATCTCCACATTGGGGATCAAGTTACCAATAGGCGAACTTTGGGGTCACGTTTGAATCATAGTAAATCTCTATGACCTAGAATGTATTTGGTCCTTAGGAATGGAGACGGAGCTGGTGATATTAATTAGTAAGCAAAATATTTGAATGTCTCTTAAAGATTGTCATTTCTTAGTATTTTTCGGCTACCTTCTTTCCCTCAGGACATTCATTTTAATAGTTTCAGTATCTATCTATATGTTGATAACTGTCAGTCATATAATTTCAATGCAAAACTCTTTCCTGAGATACAGATTTATATAACCAAATAACTATTTGTCTTAGTTATTTTGGGTTACTATGAAAAAAATACCACAGAGTAGGTGACTTAAACAATATAAATTTATTTTTCACAGTTCTGGATACTGGGAAGTTCAAGATCATTATGCCAGTCCATTTGGTACTGTTAGGACCTATCTCCTGGCTTGCAGATGATCACCTTCCTGTTGTATCTTCACATGGTGGAAACAGAAATCATCTGTCTTGTCTCTCTCTCCTCCCCGCCCTATTTTTTTTTTGAGACAGGGTCTTGCTCTGTTGTCCAGGCTGGAGTGCAGTGAGGTGATCATGGCTCATTGCAGCCTTGATCTCCCAGTCTCAGGTGATCCTCCTGCCTCAGCCTCCTGAGTAGCTGGGACATGGGCATGCGCCACCATACCTAATTTCTTGAAATTGTTATTTGTAGAGATGAGGTCTCCCTATCTGATCACAGACTCCTGGCCTTAAGTGATCCTTGCATCTTAGCCTCCCAAACTGCTGGGATTGCAATGTGAGCCACCATGGCAGGCATCTGTGTTTCTTTTTATAGAGACACCAATCTCATTAATGAGGGCTCTCCCCTTATGACCTATTTATCTTTGAAAAGCCTCACTGTCCAATAGCATCACATTGGGAATTAGGCTTCAACATATGAATTTTGAGGAACACAAACATTCAGACCATAGCATTGTTAGGCAGCTCATCTTGGATATCATGTATGAACTCTACAGAATTTATCATTGCTTTCCTTCCTTCCCAAAGTGCTACTGCCTTAGAAGGTGTTTTTTATCCTAGCAGATAACACAACCATCCACTCAATTTCTCAAAGCAGATATCAGAATTTACATCTTCTTTCCTGCATCATTCCCCCACCATATACATCCATTCAATTTCTTCCTCAATATATCTAGAATTCATCTAATTCTCTTTATGTCTGCTGCCAGTGCCTTTACCTTCACTGCCACTCTGAAAGTCTTCTTAGACTTCTCCTGGCCTCTGGTCTTGCCCCTTTCTACTTTTCTAACTGTAGTTAGAAAGATATTTCTAAAACACAAATTTCATCCCCAGCTTGGCTTCTCCTAAGGGTCCTTTATTACCTTCTAAATAAACATCCAGTCTGAGATCTGAAGTTCTCACTGCCCTCTATGCTGTCTGGCCCCCTCCCCACTTTCACACACCTTACTCTTAACCTTAAGGTTCGAATCTACTACTTCCTTTGGGAAACACTTCCTGAATTTCTCGGACCAGGTCAGCTAATCTTCTGTTCCCACAGCTTGTTGTACTTATCCTTTATAGCACTCATACTATTTTATGTTTACTTGTCTGTCCTCTTCAATATACAAGTTTCTTGATTTAGGGAATTTTGTCTTGTTCAGCATTGCAACACAAGTGCCCAGTAGGTGTTCTGTAAATATTTATTAAATGCATGAATAAACGGATCCACCTCAACAAAATCATTGGCACTGATAAATAGTGTGTGTTTGTACCCTATAGCCACAGAATAAAACGTGAAATAGGAAAATTTTATGGTCTGATTTTGTGATGCTGAAGAACAGAATTGTGAGCCATGAATGGCCACATAAGATTCTTGCTGTAATCAGAAAGCACTGAAATAAAGCATACAAAGCTTATAGGATGATTTATTCATTCATTAACAAACAAGTCATGAGGCCCTACTGTGTGCCAGGCCTTGTAAAGGGCTTTGGAAATATGAAGACGACTAAGACCTGGTGACTGTTCAGTAGGAGTTCAAAGTTGAGTGAATGACAGCTTTTAGTGTTCATCAAACACTAAAGCTGGAGGAAACATAAAGAAAATTCAGTCTATTCCATGGATTTTAGAGAGATCTGGATGATTTCTACAATGCCTTCCAAATTACTCAATAATTATATAAAAAGAAAATGTTTTTCCTTTACACACCAACACTTTTCCCCACCTCTAATTAATCTGTGTCCTTAAAAAAGGAGCAGTGTATCAGTGGGACTGACATCACAGCCAACATAAGCTCATCTTAGAAGGAAAAAAAAATGTATGATTTGCCAAAGCTGCCTGGAAGGGAAAATTTCTATTTAAAACTCTGGCATTTGGTCAGGCCTGGTGGCTCATGACTGTAATCCCAGCACATTTGGAGGCTGAGGTGGGTGGACAGCTTGAGCCCAGGAGTTCGAGATCAGCCTAGGTAACCTGACAAAACCCTGCCTCTACGAAAAAATACAAAAAATTAGCCAGGCATGGTGGTGCATGCTTGCAGTCCCAGCTACTTGAGAGGCTGAGGCAGGAGGATCACTTGAGCCTGGAAGGCTGAGGCCTCAAGGAGCTGTGATCATACCACTGTTTGCATATTAGAGCAAGACCCTGTCTCAAAAAAAAAAAAAAAAAAAAATCCTGGTATAATAAATGCTTTAGAAAAAAAAACATCTTCGTGAAAGAATTCAAAATGATCATTAATTAAACTCATCAAGCTATGTTAGCAGGATCTGGAAAGAATTTGATTACAAAACCATTTGACACAGGCATCTCATTGACCAGAAACTGGTTTTAAGAGTTTACTTCAGGTAGGGTAGTATTATTAAGTTTGAATTAGTTTTTTGACCAGAAACTGGTTTTAAGAGTTTACCTCAGGTAGGGTGGCATTATTAAGTTTGAATTAGTTTTTTAATGAACATTTTAGGTCTTTCAGTATGCACAATGACCATTGTGCACATTTTGATGTGTTGAAGTCAGTCAAAGATAGGCCAACTGGTTTGCCCCAGGTGAGATACGAGGAAGTGGATGGTCAAGGGTTGCTTTTCTTGGATGAAACAGGCCTTATTCACGGGGTGTGTGCTGCACCATGGAGAAGAGAGTAAGGCAGCCTAGAATTAAAAGGTTGAAAATATCCACATCTTCAAGTCAGAAAACTAAAAATGTTCACTTTACAGGGGACAGTTGTGCCTTAAATATCTTAATTTCACTCACATGCCACCTGTTTCCTGGAGCTCTAACAACCACAGGTGGGACCTCACACATGCTATTTTTACATTTAGAGACTCACTGACCTTAAGAGACCTCACATATGCAGAAAGTTGTAGTGTGGAGTGTAAATAGATTGGTCATTGATGATAGTTGGTACATGATCATACTACTATATATGCATACATGCACAGTTACTATTATATATACATTATTATATATGTTACTATTACAAATATATATTACTGTTATATATGTATGCTACATATGTACAGATACATGTACATTATTACATTTACATATTATATATACATGTATATACATTATTTTAACTACTGATAGCAATTTTATTAACAAATCAGACTATTCCTCAATCAAACTTGGGGCATGATTCTCCCTGCCTTTTTGATTTTATGGTCAATGAGAGGGGGAAGAAAACCCTTTCGTTTTTGCTTTTTTAGCAGAGTGACAGTGATACTGTTTCTTCAAGTAGAAAAGTCAAAAGTTCCATCTCATCTCAGAAATGCAAACAGCTTTTCATTTATATGTTGATTTCATGTGAGCTGGAATGCAATGGAATTTAAATTAGATATGCTCACCCAAGAGAGAACAAAACACCCTGCATTTTCTAATTACATAAGCACTGAGGCTTGGATGATAGATGATGGGAAAAAACTTGCTAGGCAGAAATTATGATATAATTTCTTATTGCTCACAGCACTTATTACCTTACACATGTATTTTGAAACTTGTGCCTTCTTTCCTTCTGTTGTCAAATCCGATCATTTGTCCTCTGCTATTCTCTACTTGTTTCATGCATATGAGGTTTATTTCCCTGTCTCAGCTGTCAGCTTCTAGAGATTAAGGACTAACAATTCATTGAAAAAAATGATAACTTATTTTATTCTTATGTATTGCATTTGTGGCTGTTTACTACTATATTTTATGCAATCATAGAAATATATATAATTTTGAATCTGTTTACAAGTATAATTCTCTCAGATTTGGAATTATTAACTCCAGTTTTCTAGTTGGGGAAACAGAGGCTTACTGTGTGTATATAACTTGCCCAAGTTCTCAGTGCTGATCTGTAATGAGGCCAGGATTAAAAGCCAGAGTCTCACTCCAGAGCCTGTATTCTTTCCTCCATCACACAGGCCCTCTGTAAGCTCTATACCTCCTCTCCTAGCCTCACTACCTTCAGCATTTAACAGAGGACTCAACCGATGGTGATTAGGCAATAAATGCTTCTGGAATTGATGCGCATCCTAATGTAGACTTCTTCACTATATAAAGTGGACAGGCCTTCAAAAGAAGCAGAAAACAAAGCAGACACATGAACAAAAAGGTGTCACCTGGGACCTAAACAGCACACATTGCTTTCTTCAATACTTCCAGCCCAAAGAGGGAAAGACTTCAAAATGACCCTACATTAATTCTGCTTAAGTGGGAAAAAGAACTCAAAGCAAATATTGCCTACTGACTTGAGAGACAGGAAAGGATTTGGCTCCAACCGAGCAGAAATTCAATTTTGGCATCCATCCAGCTCAGAACTAAGGTCAGTGGTTTAAAATTGTGTCTCAAGGAAAGCCAGAGTGTCACAGGTGATTATCCTCAAACTTCCCCAGCATCCTCGGGGAGCCAACATTAGATTTAGAGTGCTTTCCCTGAGAGTTTTTGCATAAGCATCGATAAGCCTTGCTCGCAGCTTGGTTTTTACATTCGCAGGGTTTAGTCCAGTACACCGTAGCACCAGGTTTCCCCAAGACATTCAAAAATCTCATTTCCCTACAGCAACACTTTCTTGTTTGTGTTCCTCTTGTAGATCCTTCTTGGCGCAGACAAGCCATTGTTCTCATTGTTCTTAAAGAGGCAGCCAATTATGGATTTTTATAATTAGGATTCTGACACATGACATCTGAGACAGGCCTACTTTCATCCAGAGATCCCTAGGGCATGATCTAATTACCAACAAGGTACAATGCCCACAGTCTTGCAAAGAACTCTGGAGTAAAGGCTCTACATTGACCAGAGTCATTAATAATTAGATTGTTAGCTCATGAGCCAGCATTTATTGAACACCACGGAGTGTTAGATGTGCCGCAGGATGGTAACAGAAGAATGAAGGTTCTCAAAGGATTCCCCCAGTGGGTGGGTGGGACCAATTTCCCATCTGGTTGTGGTGAAGCAATGGGGTTACCAGGGTCTACTCTGTTCACATTCCAGTAAACATGAATAGGTCTTGTCTACCCTTCCACAAGAAGGGCAGCATGTTTCCTGAGAAGGCCAAGTTGAGAGAATGCTAATTGGAAAGCATGAGGAAGAAGAGAAAAGAGCAGGTTCGAACCCCCCATGATGGAAGTTCTTAAATGGCTCTACTGCGGGCCAACACAGTAACCATGTCCATCCTCTAAGAAGTCTCACAGAGGCAATTTCTCCCTAGTAAGACTTACACAGCCCTTCACCTGAGCACTACTCAGTACAAGGACTTTGTTCTTATCTTGGTCCCTGTAAGGCCGATAGCCTCGCCGGGAGCTGGATGGACAATACCCACCCCCTCCGCACCTGATAACACTGTTATCAGGAGGCCCAACGTCCTACTCAGCGCCTGCCTTCTCCATGCGGGCTCCCCACACCCACTCCTGCATTCCACCCCTAGCCCCACCCTCAGCACTAAATCATGCTCTCAGCCCCAAAATTCAAAAATCCCGCGAAAGCCTGACCAATGGCAGCTCGCCAAGTCCAGGTCCAGTCTCTCTATGACCAATGCAGTTGCCCATGCTTTGTTTCCCCACTGACCAATCTATTGCCCTCACCCCCTATAAAACCCCACGCCCAGAATGGCCGGGCGCGACTTCTCTG
>CAUYLG010068073.1:0-25925 GCA_963573385.1 Cacajao melanocephalus
ATTCTTAAGAAGGTGGCACTTAAGACCTAACACCATAAAAACCCTAGAAGAAAATCTAGGCAAAACCATTCAGGACATAGGCATAGGCAAGGACTTCATGACTAAAACACCAAAAGCATTGGCAACAAAAGCCAAAATAGATGAACGGGATCTAATTAAACTCCAGAGCTTCTGCACAGCAAAAGAAACAATCATTAGAGTGAACTGGCAAACAACAGACTAGGAAAAAATTTTTGCAACCTACCCATCTGACAAAGGGCTAAGATCCAGAATCTGCAAAGAACTAAAACAGATTTACAAGAAAAAAACAAACCCATTCAAAAGTGGGCAAAGGACATGAACAGACATTTTTCAAAAGAAGACATATATGAGGCCAAGAAACATATGAAAAAATGCTCATCACTGGTCATTAGAAAAATGCAAATCAAAATCACACTGGGATACCATCTCATGCCAGTTAGAATGGCAATCATTAAAAAAATCTGGAGACCACAGATGCTGGAGAGGATGTGGAGAAACAGGAAGACTTTTACACTGTTGGTGGGAATGTAAATTAGTTCAACCATTGTGGAAGACAGTGCAGTGATTCCTCAAGGACCTAGAAATAGAAATACCATTTGACCCAGCAATCCCATTACTGGGCATATATCCAAAGGATTATTAATTGTTCTATTTTAAAGACACATACACATGTATGTTCATAGCAGCACTATTTACAATCGCAAAGACCTGGAACCAACTCAAATGCCCATGGATGATGGACTGGACAAGGAGAATGTGGCACATATACACCATGGAATACTATGCAGCCATAAAAAATGATGAGTTTGTGTCCTTTGTAGGGACATGGATGAATCTGGAAACCATCATTCTCAGCAAACTGACACAGGAGCAGAAAATCAAACACCGCATGTTCTCACTCATAGACGGGTATTGAACAATGAGAACACATGAACACAGGGAGGGGAGCATCACACACTGGGGTCTGTTGGAGGGGACTAGGGGAGGGACCACAGTGGGTAGGGAGCTGGGGAGGGATAACATGGGGAGAAATGCCAGATATAAGTGACGGAGATAGAGGCAGCAAACCACATTGCCATGTATGTACCTATGCAACAATCCTGCATGTTCTGCACGTGTGCCCCAGAACCTAAAGTGCAATAAAATAAAAAATAAAAAAAGAAAAAGAAAAAAAAGAAATGATGACTACCAAGTAGAGTTTTTCCCAAGCCAAAAGCAATGGTGCCTATTTGTATTGGTCTTAAAAGGCAGAAATTTTCTGTATGAATATCTCTGGCAGACTAACTCTTGCAAGTTATTTTGCTTCCAAGACTTCCCTAACACTTATTCATGACTATGAGAGTTAGAGAAGGCCATCAACTCAAGGAATTTATAAGATCCAATGTCAAATCATGAATAGGAAGTGAACTCCTTGATATCAGAGTCAATATTTTATTTATTTTTCTCTCCCTCTAAAACAGGGCACAAACTCTGCACAATGTTTCTCAGGAAATAATTCTTGAATTGACATGCACATATACACACAAATATATATCTTTATGGCTTTATGTTTCTTCACATGTGCCTGCTATTAAGCTTTCTTTAGGCACAATCACTTACCAAAGCAGAATGTGGCATAGATCTTCCCATACACACAGCTACCAGGAAGCTTACAAGGTGGGCATGGGTCGAGGGTAGATAAAGGACCAACTTTTACATTATGCAGTCTTTTCTTATATGCAATCTTCCCTATTCTTTGAAGAAGAAAACCTTGAAAAACTAAACTGTGTTCCTGTAGGTCAACATGAGAGATCAATAAAACAATGAAATCTTTTTTCTTCAGGAAACTTGCTGGAGTTTGCAGGGGAATCTGAGTGTTGGAGAGGGGGAGAATTGAGACAAAGGTAGCCAACTTTTCTCTGTAAGTGCTACCAGCCTGGGTTCTCTCACAGTCACCCAAATCTCCTCTCTTCATTTGAAGAAGAACAGGGAAGCAGGAAAAATTCTCTCTAAATATCTATCAATTTAGAAAGATAATAAAGACAATAGAAACCAAAACAAATAAACATTTCTATCATTGGAAGCATTATTTGTGAAAATTACACGTTAGCCTCAGCACTAATCTTTTTGCCAACATATCATAGATAGCCATTCTTAATAAATGCTTTAAGCTAACTTCAGAAGTGTTTTTTCATTTTCTAGGAAAAAAAAAGATTCTCAATTTATCATCTGTACTTCTACTAAATATTTTTTAATGTTAAAAAGGAATTTATGCTTTCCTTCTTGATTTCATGATACTTTAGGGAAAGTTTATAGCAAAATACTAGCTTCAGATGCTCTTGTCTATACTGTTACTGTCTCAGAAACAAATTCTATGTCTAAAAGAACCACAGGAGGATCACTTGAAGCCAGGAGGTTGAGACCAGCCTGGGCCACAAAGTGAGACCCCCATCTCTACAAAAAAAAAAAAACTGAAGAATTAGGCATGGTGGTGCACCCCTGTAGTCTCAGCTCCTTAGGAGTCTGAAGCAGGAGAATCACTTGAACCCAGGTGTTCAAGGCTGCAGTGAACTATGATCGTACCACTGCCTTCTAGCCTGGGTAGCAGATGGTGACCCTGTCTCTGAGAGAGAGAGAGAGGATAAACTAAGTTCAGTATCTCCAGTTTCTGTATAAGTTCTGATTCTGACTGAAACTGAAGTATTAACTTTGTTCAAAATAACAGAATAGCCAGACACAATGGCTCATGCCTATAATCCCAGCACTTTGGGAAGCTGAGGCAGGACGAATGCTTGAAGCCAGGACTTAGAGACCAGCCTGGAGAACATAGGAAGGCTCCATCTCTTAAAAAAAAAAAAAAAAAAAAAAAATTATTTTTTAAATTATTTGGATGTGGTGGCACATGCCTGTGGTCCCAGCTACTCAGGAGGCTGTGATGGGAGGATTGCTTGGGCATGGGAGGTCAAGGTTGCAGTCAGCCATGATTGTGCCACTATACTGTAGCCTGGGTTACAGAGCAAGACGCTGTCTCAAAAAAAATAAATAAATAAAAGTAAGAGAATAGTTTAGAAATAATCTTCAAGTTAGGTTTTCGATTTTTATGTTCCCCAAAGTGAAGGTGTTTGAGAACCCTGAAAAACTAAACTGTGTTCTTTTAGGTCAACATAAGGGGATGAATTAAAAAAGAAAATATTTTTATTTTTTTCAAGAGATTTTCTGGAGTTTGCAGGGGAACCCAAGTGTTGGAGAGGGGGAGAATCAAGACAAGCCTAGCCAACTTTTCTCTGCAAGTGCTACCAGCCTGGTTTCTCTCAGTCACCCAAATCTCCTCCCTCCATTTCAGATGGCTGTTCCCTCCTTCCCGCAAGAGCAGTGTGCACCAGCCCACAGGGTGTCAGCTCATACCCTATTTTGCTCCTGGTACTTCAAGAGGAGTGCACACTTTCTGGGGTTTAGAGACCATATTTGGAGAGACCACTTTTTTGTTAGCTGAGAACCTCCATTTGCTGGGAAAAAACACGGATTCAATGTCTCTAAGATCAGACCTAAATGGATAGTTAGTAACTACATGAGCACCGAGAAAGGAAGACCACTATACTCTGAGTAACTATATGCTATAGCTGTATTTTAAAGGCTGCATCCATATTTTAAAGGCTGCTAGGATGAACTTGAAGCTTCATTCGTACAAGGACAAGACTCTTGTTTTAGTTCATAATTCCCATGAGATGGCTTCTGTGGTTTACCTTCCCTTTCAACATTTGGCGTTTTCTTGGGTTTCTTTTACAGTTAATATCAATTAAATTACCTCAGGAGGCTGTATGTGGGTGAATGTGGGGGTGTGGGAAGACCGAGTTAATTTTGTAGTTGAATAAATTCCACTTGGAACTTTATAAAGCTTCCCCCCAAGTCTTCCATCAAGCTCACAGCAATCATAGCCCACAGTGTTGCTTTTCTTTTAGCTCCTGTGTGGGACTCTAAAGACAGCAATAGGATCTGTAAATAGGTAACTGCTGTGTGAGCTATAATCCTATCATTGTGTAAGTTATTTACTTAACAAACCAGAGTTCCAGGATAAATATGATTATAATAAACAAAATACACTCCCTGACAGGAAACAACAATGAATCACCATTTACAAGCTTGATAGGGTAAGTGTGGGCTGTTCGCTTTGTCAATGCCTGTATGTGATTTGGCAGTTATACTTTAGATTTCTCATTGCTCAATTTAAAGCTAATACTTAGAGAATTCAATTGACCAATTAATTATGTGCAATTCAACAGCCCTCTCACAGTATCATTATATATTTGTGCTGCTAGTCATAAAGTGACAGTGTTTCTGAAGCTAATTTTCTGATAAATTTGAGAAAACATATTAGATTGAAGGCTGATTTACACTTAAGCAAGTTCCTTCGGTGCATGTAGGAGACAGACCATGCGTGCTCATAACATGAAGAGGCCTATAGCCAAGCAGGCAAGCAGGTATTAGCAGCTATACCATGGCTTCCTTGCAAGGAAACAACCATATTCAATACCTGGGTGAGTTGTAAATGAGCTAAATGCAGATCAGAATGGGAAAAAATACAGTCTTGGCATGACTTCCAGTATCCATCCTAGGAAAGCCCAGGGTAAGGGCAGAAGCAGTAATCAGATTTAAAAGTAGAATACTAATTACTCTGAATAACAGAGAATACTGAATGGTATAGAAAACTGAATAACAGCCTCCGTGGTCCAAGCTCCTCTATCTGGAAATAAGATTCACAGAAGAGTAGAAAGGATAGGAAATTTAACTCCAAAAATATTCAAAGGGAAGCTGCCACATGCACTATGTAGGACAGCATGGACTTGGCCAAGCACAGAGAAAGTAGAGAGAGCCATTGACTAATGCAAGGCCCGGAGTCATTTTGGGAGCCCTGGACAAAATACAAATGCTTATCCTGATTAACACATCCTGAAACCCAAAGTGGATTCATGAACCAACTGAGACATACTAAGGAGCCACAGAGGATTATAGAATGCTTGGAGCCTCAACTGGTCTCTGAACCTTAATTAGAAAAGCCCCAGAACTTTTCACAGTGCACGGGAGTCTTGCACTGTGGCTCCTTAGCCAGGATCACCTCCCTTAGGGACTCACACTCTGTCACAGGCTAATCCATTGACCTCACATTTTTGCCCATCAAGAACACCTTTTTGTATGTTTTTCTTTATGGATACTACGTTTTAAAATCTCCATCTATCTGGCAGTGAGCTGAGATTGCACCGTTGCACTCTAGCCTGGGTGACAAGAGCGAAACTCCATCTCCAAAAAAAACAAAAAACAAACAAAAAAAACCTCCACCTATCTCTAATTTTCTTCTATTGTCAGTGTTCTATTTTATTTATTTTTAATTGACAAATAAAAAGTATACATATTTATCATGAAAAACATGTTGTTTCAAAATACATATACATTTTAGCATGGCTAAACTGAGTTAATTAACATATGTATTACCCCACATATTTATCATTTCTCTGGTAAGAAAAGTTAAAATTTACTCTCAGCAAGTCTCAATAAATTCAAAGAAGTTGAAATCATGAAAAGCCATACTCCTGGACTGCAGTGGAATAAAAATAGAAATCAATATTTAATTACATGGAAATTAACTTGCTCCTGAATAACTTTTGGGTAAAAGATGATATCAAGGAAAAATAATAAAAATAAATCTCTGAAATAAATTAAAACAGAGACAAAACATATCTCTGAGATACAGTATAAGCAGTGTTAAGAGTAAAGCTTATAGCACTAAATGTCTACCTCAAAAAGTTAAAAAGATCTCTATTTAACGATCTGACATCACACCTAGAGGAACTAAAAAACAGAAACTAACCAAGCCCAACGGTAGCAGAAGAAAAGAAATAACTGAAATCAGAGCTGAACTGAATAAAATTGAGACCCAAAAATCCATACAAAGAATCAACAAAAACAAAAGTTAGATTTTGAAAGGATAAACAAGATCAATAGACTACTAGCTAGAATAACAAAAGAAAAAGAAAGAATGAAAGAAAGAAAGAGAAAGAAGACCCAAATAGATCCAAATAAGCAAAATCAGAAATGACAAAAGTGGCATTACAATTGATTTCACAGAAATACAAAAGATCTTCAGAGATAATTATGACACCTCTACGCAAACTAACTAGAAAATCTAGAGGAAATGGATATATTCCTGGAAACACACAATCTCTCAAGATTGAATCAGGAAGAAATTGAAACACTAAACAGACCAATATCAAGATCTAAAATAGAATCAGTAATAAAAATCCCACTAACCAAATAAAAGCCCTAGACCATATGAATTTACAGCTGAATTCTATAAGATGTACAAGAAGAGCTGGTACCAATTCTACTGTAATTAGTCTACAACTTTGAAGAGGAGGGATTCTTCCCTAACTCATTCTATGAAGCCAGCATCACTCTGATACCAAAACCTGGCAAAGACACAATGAAAAAAGAAAACTGTGGGCCAATATCCCTGATGAACATAGACACAAAAATCCTCAACAAAATTCAACAGTACATAAAACCAAATTCAACAAACCAAATTCAACAATACATCAAAAAGTTAATTCACCATGATCAAGTAGGCTTTATTCCTGGGATGCAAAATTGGTTCAACATACACAAATTGATAAATGTGATTCACCACATAAATGGAATTAAAAACAAAATCAAAAGATCATCTCAATAGATGAGGAAAAAGCTCTTGATAAAAATCTAACATCCCTTCATGATGAAAACCCTCAAGAAACTAGGCATTGAAGGAATATTCTTCAAAATAATAAGAGCCATCTATGACAAACCCACAGCCAACATCATACTGAACAGGTAAAAACTGGAAGCATTCCTTTTGAGAACTAGAATAAGACAAGGATCCCTACTCTCACCACTCCTATTCAACATAGTACTGGAAGTGCTAGCCAGAACAGCTAGGCAAGAGGGAAGAAAAAGGCATCTGAATAGGAAAAGAAGAAGTCAAACTACTTCTTTTCACTGATGATTGTATACTTAGACAATCCTAAGGACTTTGCCAAAAGGCTATTAGAATTGATAAATAATTTTAGCAAGGTTTCAGGATATAAAATTAATGTACAAAAATCAGTAGCATTTCTATACACCAATAATGCACAAGCTGAACGCCAAATCAAGAACATAATCCCATTTACAATACACACACACACACACACACACACACACACACACACAAACATACAAATAAAATACCTAGGAATACATCTAGCCAAGGAGGCAAAAGATCTTTACAAGGAGAACTACAAAACACTGTTTTAAAAAATCATAGATGACAAAAACAAATGGAAAAAAATTCCATGTTCATTGATTGAAAGAATCAATATAATTAAAATGGCCATATTGCTCAAAGCAATCTATAGGTTCAACACTTTCTATCAAACTACCAACATCATTTTTCACAGAATTGGGGGGAAAAAAGATACTAAAAGTCATATGGAACCAAAAAAGAGCCCAAATAGCCAAAGCAATCCTAACAAAAAAGAGCAAAGCCAGGCGGGGCACAATGGCTCATACCTGTAATCTCAGCACTTTGGGAGGCCAAGAAGGATTAATCACTTGAGGTCATAAGTTCGAGACCAGCCTGGTCAATATGGTGAAACCCCATATCTACTAAAAATACAAAAATTAGCCGGGCATGGTGGCATGCACCTGTAGTCCTAGCTACTCAGGAAGCTGAGACAGGAGAATTGCTTGAACCAGGGAGGTAGAGGTTGCAGTGAGCCAAGAACACACCACTACACTCCATTCGGGGTGACAGAGTTTGACTCCATCTCAAAAAAAAAAAAAAAAAAAAAAAAAGCTAGTGGTATATTACTCAACTTCACACTATACTACAAGGCTACAGTAATCAAAACAGCATGTACAAAAACAGACACACAGACCAATGTAGTAGAAAGGATAATCCAGAAATTAAGCCATACACCTACATACAGTCACCTGTTCTTTGATAACATCACCAAAAATAAGCAATAGTGAAAGGACTCTCTGTTCAATAAATAGTGCTGGGATAACTGTCAAGCAGAAGAATGAAACTGGACCCCTACCTTTCACTATATATAAAAATTAACTCAAGATGAATTAAAGATTTAAATGTATGACCTCAAACTATAAGAATTCCAGAAGAAAACCTAGGAAACACCATTCTGAAATAATTTGGGAAATCATTATTGAAATAATAATAATTTATGACTGAGTAATAATTTATTACTAAGTCCTCAAAAGCAATTACAACAACAAAAAATTGACAAATGGGGCCTAAACTATAGAGCTTCTGCACAGCAAAAGAAACTATCAACACAGTAAACAGACCCTACAAAATGGAAAAAATATTTGCAAACTATGTATCAAAGGTCGAATATCCAGAATCTATGAGGAACATAAACAACTGAACAAGCAAAAAACAAATAACCCTATTAAAAAATAGGCAAAAGACATGAACAGACACTTCTCAAAAGAAGACATACAAGATACAAGTAGCCAAGAAACATGAAAAAAATGCTCCACATTACTAATCATCAAAGAAATGCAAATCAAAACCACAATGAGATACCATCTCACAGCAGTCAAAATGGCTATTACTAAAAAGTCATAAAACAACAGATACTGGTGAGGCTGTGGAGAAAGGAGAAGGCTTATACACTGCTAGTGGGAATATAAATTAGCCACTGTGGAAAGCAGTTTAGAGATTTCTCAAGAAACTTAAAACAGATCCACAATTCAACCCAGCAATCCCATTATTGGGTATATACCCAAAAGAAAGCAACTCATTCTACCAAAAAGACACATGCACTTGAGTGTTCATCATAGCACTATTCACAGTAGCAAAGACATGAAATCAACCTAGGTGTCCATCAACAATGGATCTGATAAAGAAAATATGATACACACACACACACACACACACACACACACACACACACACCATGGAATACTATGCAGCCATAAAAAGGGTGAGGGTATGTCCTTTGCAGCAACATGGATACAGCTGAAGGCTATTATTCTAAGCAAATTAACGCATGTTCTCTCTTATAAATGGGAGCTAAACATTGGGTACTCATGGACATAAAGATGACAACAATAGACCCTGGGGAGTACTAGAGAAGGAGAGGGGAGCAAGGGCTGAGAAAGTGTTGGGTACTATGCTCAGTACCTGAGTGACAGGATAATTTATACCCCAAACCTCAGCATTACACAATATACCCAGGTAATAAACCTGCACATGTACCTCCTGAATCTAAAATAAAAAGTCCCCCCACCAAAAAAAATATATTGATAAAATTCCTACCAAAACACACAAAATATCTTGTTTTATTTAATCTATATAGACTTGTTTTGGTTAAGCTCATCGCCTCTGTTAGTCTTTTTGAATTATTTAATTAGTCATGGCCCTCCAGCTCTTACCAATGCCTCAACTCTTACCACCACTGCTCAGACTTCAAGGGGTCAGGAGTTTCTGTGTTGGAATTTGTTGGGCTAAATAGCTACGAATTTGTATAGGACTGGAAAACAAGTGTAGTTCAGCTTCAGTGAATGTCACTGTAAGTCATCATTTTATCATTTTGATTTACATATAAAATTTTCAGGGTAGTGCTTTTGCTTTTAGTGTGAAGATTGATTGCCTCAAATTGCCCTCTTAGGGCAAAGTTTATTTGTTCTGACGCATGACACAACAAATTAGAGGCAGTACCCAAGAGACCACACAAACCAACTACCCTTCCACTCCCTTCACACTGAAGGTGGGGCTCTTGCCTCACCCTACCAGCTGAAGGCCATGTCCTGAGATCCTTAGGGGAAGGAGCAACCAGAGGTAGATTTGTTGGGGCAGGCTGCTCAGGGGCATGCCATGGAAGGAGCTTGAGACTTGGAGCCAGAAGACCTAGGTTTGAGGCCCAAACCGGACTGTAACACCTACCATAAATGCAACGTTGGGCAAAATAATTAACATCAGCCAAAGAGGAGTAATTGGGATCTTAGCCCCAGCTCCCTATCTCCAGGAGATGTCAGAAAGATCAAAATACCTAAAGGATTGGCCATTCAACAAGCAACCTGATCAGTTCTCCATCTTCTCCATCATGTGTCCGGGAACATAAAATCACTCGTCAGCATACTTTGTCTCTTCTTTACATAATTTTTGTTTTCTCCTAAAACTCTTTTGGGAAATTCAATGTCTTCTATAGACATCTACATATTTATCTTAACCTACTGTCTTAGGAAACCATAGAAAAAGATGGGTGGAATGTTACTTGAGAGAGTGAGATGTTGACAGAGAGGAAAAAGGAAAGTGCCTGTTTTACTTGGCAGATTGAAGTGTGAAAAACAGTGAGTCTCGAACCATAACAAAGAATGTTCTTTTACTTTTGTTTTTCTTGCTGTCCCAGAACATATGGCTAAAGTTTTCCATGCCTGATCTATTTTGAGATTGGTATTTGCATGACAGTGTCAGAGTTGCAGCCTGTCATTTCACATTCCGCGAGTGACACCAGATCTATTTTTCATTCGGGTTCTAGAAAAAGCTGTCACATTATTTTCATTGTTTGGAACCATGGCCAGAAAGCCACCCCTGTTCTCTTGATATAGTTTAAGCAAAGCATTTTGTAACTCACTCCTTAATCACTTATCAACTGCTCACAGATCTTCCCTGATTGAAAAAGTGCTGAGAAGGACAGGTCTCTAAAGATTCCCAATCACAGAAGCTCTACCATAGATAGGTGGCTACTTGAAAAGTGTCTTGGATTGGAAATTTATTAATTTATTCTAGCGCCTAAAAAATTAAGGAATACGGCCGGGCGCAGTGGCTCATGCCTGTAATCCCAGCACTTTGAGAGGCCAAGGCGGTGGATCACCTGAGGTCAGGAGTTTGAGACCAACCTGGCCAACATGGTGAAACCCTGTCTCTACTAAAAATATAAAAATTAGCTGAGCGTGGTGATGGGCACCTGTAATCCCAGCTACTCTGGAGGATGAGGCAGGAGAATTGCTTGAACCCAGAAGGTGGGAGGTTGCAGTGAGCCGAAATTGCATCACTGCACTCCAGCCTGGGTGGCAAGAGCAAGACTGTCTTAAAAAGAAAAAATTTAAGGAATACTTTTATTAATATTTATATTTTAATATCCCTTTGATACTTCTGGGAGCTTCAATTTTCTGAAAGTTTAGGCTGCTGGGGGACTATGGGGACTAGTTACGATGTCCCTAAAACATTTTTGAGGCCTCTCTTTACATACTTCAACAGAAGAAAGTTGTAAATGCTTTTACAGCACTCTAATTAGAGTGATCATACATCACAGTTGAGGAGAGACCTGGCTTCTGCCTGTTGAACTACCTCCTTTTGCTCACAGTTGGATGATACATTATATGGTCACTCTACGTTTAATGCACTTAGTTATAAATGTCAACCCTGGGGGAGACATGAAAGACACACAAGTGATTAAAAACAGAAATTTAATAATAAATTGAAAGCTTTTTTTTTTTGAGATGGAGTCTCGCACTATTGCCCAGGCTGGAGTGCAATGGCATGATCTCAGCTCGCTGCAACCTCTGCTTTCTGGGGTCATGTGATTCTCCTGCCTCAGCCTCCCAAGTAGCTGGGATTACAGGTGCACATCACTACACCCAGCTAATTTTTTGTATTTTTTGTAGGGACAGCGTTTCACTATGTTGGCCAGACTGGTCTCGAACTCCTGTCCTCATGATCCGCCCACCTCAGCCTCCCAAAGTGCTGAGATTACAGGCATGAGCTACCGTGCCTGGTCCTATTGGCAAGAAGCTATGACTCTTTTCTTATGAAATCTACTCCCTAAGTTGATCTAAATTTATTTTCTTTCTTTTCTTTCCAAAAATCTGCAATGGGATGAGCAAGAACACCTTAACTTTGCCTTGAGCTCCAAGATCCTGTATACCTCAGACAGGACACAGATTCATCTGTCACTCAATACAAGGGGCGCTCCAGCAAAGTTTCTCTTTTTCCAAGAAATAGAGAAAAAAGCTATAGATTTTATTTTCTGAGGAGGAGCCCCAACTAGCCAAAAGACACTGCCATAAACACAAGTTGCAATGCAAAAGAAGAAAGAATGTATCATATAAAAACAGGCAAAAATTAGTAACCATAGGTATTTCCAGTATTTTTCTTTGATCTGCAACCTCAGGGATAAATAGGTAAGGAATTACTAGGAAGCTACAAATTTTAGAGTGGAAAAGGAAAGAATTCCAATTAGGATAAAAGGAAGGGATGTAGGAGTGAAGAGGGAGCTTGGAAGGGAGGAGGGAAGAGTGCTAGCAGCTGGCTTTGGAGTTGTTGAATACGTGCAGGAGAGAGAGTTTAGGGGACATATTGCTTAGGATGCCTCCGAAAGTACTGACAGAAATACGAATTTAGGGTCTCTTAAAAGGGGAAAGACTTATCATCACACATGGAGACTCCACCGTAAGGAGGTAGGATTAGGTGATTCAAATTCCAAAGGCTCTTCAAGGATGTCTGTCCATCTCTGCTCTGCCATGCATACCAATCTAAAAGATGTGTGGCACACCAGCAGGCTGGCCTGCTTCCCTCAGGTTTCAGCAGAAGCGGTTCTGTTTCTTCCCCATGTTGTCTTTCTAATGAGTGAAGACTACTCTCCTCAGAAGATTCTCAGCAGCCTCCCTCACATCCCATTGACCTGGCTGGAACTGTATTTCCTACTCATGCTTACACAATTCCCTGGCAAGGAAAATAAGACCACCAGATAGCCTAGACCCACCATAATTCACCCACCTGGGGCTCAGGATAAGGTTCCCCTACCTGGAAACCCATCATAGTGAGATATAGTATAGATTCCTATTAAAAAGGAAGAGGAGGAATAGAGAGTGTTTGGTATATGTGATTGCTGCATTGTGTCCCCCCAAAATCAATATGCTGAAGTTCTGAACCAGTACCCCAATACCACAGAATGTAATGAGGGCTGATCTTTAAAGTGGTAATTAACATAAAATGAAGTCATATGAGTGAATTCTAATTCAATCTGACTGGTGTCCTTAGAAGAAGAGGAGATTAGGACACAGGCAGGTACAGAAGGAAAACAAAGTGAAGACACAGGGACAAGATAGCCAGTGGCACACCAAGAAGACAGGCCTCAGAAGCAACAACCATGCTGACACCTTGGTGGTGGACCTCTAGCCTCTAGAACTGTGAGGAAATACATTTCTGTTGTTTAAGTCATTTTAGTCTCTGGTATTTTGTTATTTCAGCCTAGAAAACTTATATAACATGCAACCAGGAACTTCTGTAATAGGAGAAGAAATAGGAGCTGGGAAAGGATTTTTAAGATGTTTGGCTAATCTAAACATTGTTTATCAGCAACTGCTATCATCACAAAAGGACAGCCAACCAGACATGATATGTCTCCTGACAAAGGCATACTACACTGCAACTAATAAAGCAGTATTACCAAAAAAAAAGAAGGAAAGAAGGAAGAAAGGAAGGAAGGATGGAGGGTGGAAGGAGGGAGAGAGGGAGGAAGGAAAAAAAGGAAGGAGGGAGGAGGAGGGAAGGAAAGAAGGAAGGATGGAGGGAGGAAAGGGAGGAAGGAAGGGAGGAAGGAGGAAGGAAGGGAGGAAGGAGGGAGGGAGGGAGGAGAGAGGGAGGAAGGAAGAAAGAAAGAGAGAGAGAGGAGGAAGGGAGTGGGGAGGGAAGGAAGGAAGGAAGGAAGGAAGGAAGGAAGGAAGGAAGGAAGGAAGGAAGGAAGGAAGGACCCTGAATTTAATCAAGACACTAGATCCAACTACCAATATACAGAAATAGATAGTTACAGAGAAAAATGTTAGCTACTGGAATGCAATCAGTAAAATCCATAATGTGGGAAACATTACAGGGCAAACATCTTTGGATTGAGGGATTGTCTAGGGCATGAGACTTCCAGTGCTAACACAGGGAAAGTCCTAGGCAAATCAGGACAAGCTGGTCACGTTAGCCTTCTCTTCAACAGACAAATGGCAAGAGTAACAAAGAGATAACAAAGGAATCTATACTTTAAAAACATTTAATGATATATCAGCTGATCATGTGGATGTTATTCTGAACAAATAAACTTATAAAATTTTATGAAGCAATTATTGTTAATTTTTAAAGTAAAAATTTTTTCAATGTTTTTAAAAAGAGTGAATCCTTCTGTTTTAGAGCTATATAACATTTGGAGTTGATTCACCCTATGGTACCTCCCCCTAGGAACTGTGCTTTAGTTTCTGATACCTAGATGCTCACAACTCAGCAGTTTAGGTACTTTCTGAGGTCTGGTTCAGCTTTCTTTCTTTAATTCTTTTTCTGTCAGGAAAACTGATCCATTTTTATTTTTTTTCTCTCTTTTGGCTTGTTATCTTAAAGAGGTTGCTGTTACTTGTAACTGAACAGGTGATACTAATAACTTATATTCTTCACCCTTGCAGCTCTTTCCAACTCTCTCAGAGGTCTCTGCCATCTTTCTGTGGTCCACCCACACTCTGTACATTGCACTTACACTATATTACAGTTATTAGTTTTCTATTTTCCCTCTCATATGTGATTCCATGACAGGCAATTACTGCTTTTCCTGGAATGCCTAACACAGAACCTAAGACATTTTAGACAGTCATAAATATGGGCTTAATTTAAAATGATTATTAAACTTCACAACTCAACAGTCATTTGTCTTCCTGAAAAGTGGGAAAATATTTCAAATTCATCGCCAAACCTCTGTGAGCATTTTAGTTTGGCTTAAATTAAAAGCAAAGTCTGTCAAACCAACTGAAATGAAATAGGTGGGTAATTCATGAACTCAGGTGTAGAACTTCTTTTATAAAATAGAAAAATATGAAACACCAGGCAAAGGCCTAGCTGTCACAAAACTGTAATCTCCATCAGAAAAAAGTAAAAAAATATATATATATATTCCAAGAATGATGCTGAAGCACAAAGAAAGGCAACTTTATCACAGAGCTTCCTGGTTAGGTTCCTACAATTAAAAAAGTCAATGTAAAGATTAAAGGCATAGACATAACCTGCACATATTTTCCATTTCAAATAGAAAATCACTTTGATTACAATATACTTACAAGGAAATACTGAGAAATCCCTTAGCTAGAAGGAAAGAAAAGTGAATATCATAATGTTTTTAATAAAAGTTAATATCATACAAGTTACATTATATCTTTCTGAAACTTTTCTCCAGGCTGAGAAAGCATTATGACTAAAGCATAGATACTAGGAAAATAATCAGTTCCAAATTTTTCATTAATGTTGAGTACAAGCTGCTACTTCAAAAATATCTTCATCAGATTTAAATTATTCTGTAACTCCATTCCCCATTTCCCATCTCCTAGGACGATGTTAATTTATCATTCTCAAGAATGCGTTCTCATCATCTTAAAGGAAATTATAATTAAATAAACCCTTGGTGAGTTCATTCCTGAGGTGAACATGAGGTGATCACAAATCCTTCTAATTCCCATGGAAATTCCCAAAAAAGTGAGAAGATAAGTGCCCGGATTGCCAGAGATCTCCTTTAGAAAAGGGTAGTTCACAAACTAAGATTATTTTTCAGAGAACTTCCTGCAAAATCAAATAATGCTAGAAATGCTTGAAGTACCAAATACAAAAATTTGAATATGTAACTGGGCATCAATGTGCAAATGTGTGTTAGCGGAAAGGTTTACAAATGGAAACTTTATCATGGGATTTCACTTCCTTTATCTGGTGAAAGGCATACTAGTGACTGTAAATTATTTCCAGTCTAATGCTCTTTCCTGTTCTCTTTGAAATCCTGAATCCTACAGATACTTATGTGTTCTGGTCTATAATCCTTCCCTGTTCCCTTTGAAATCCTTAATCCTACAGATTCTTATGTGTTATTAGCCTTGTAAAATGTCAGAGGCTGTTCATTTTATAACTCCACTATCAGCCAAGTACTTCTAATGGGGGGAAAATGTTACTTACAATTAAAATCTTTAGTTATAGCACAATAACTCATTTCCATCATTCTTACAGCATACCAAGTATCCTCCATAAAAGAGCCCAAGAGAGAGCTCCTTTTCAGGTTTATTGTATTTGAAAAGTCACTTGTAATATAAAAATCAGAAAGCTTTTCTGAGATGGACTGGTAATTAGAGCAGCAGACAAAACGCTGGAAGATTCAATAGTTCTTGGAGTCAGTTCCTGATTTGGACAGCTTCTTTGTTCATCAGCCTCCATTTGACATGATGAAGAAAGACAGCACAGTGATGCACGTATATCATGATATTTCAATAGAAAAAAGGGATTTCATTCCCCAAAGGGAACAGAATCAAGTGCCCCTTAGTTAATGCAAGACACACGATTCCCCAAGAAGGCCATTCTGGAATTTACTGAAAACATTGCTCTGTGCAAGTGTTTCTTAACCTGGCTACGCTTTAAAATCACCCAGGGAGAGTTAAAACAAAATAAAACCCAGTAAACCTGGTCTCCACCCCCAGGGGATCTGAGAATCTGATTCAGTTGGTCTGGGGTGGGATGAATCTAATAAGTAGGAGCTCTGTCATAGGGAATCAAAGTAATCAAAATGATAGTTAAGGCACAAAACTCACATTACAGAGACATTTATCTTTAATTACAGCAAATAATGCAAGACCTATGGGTACTAAAAAAAGCAATTTTCTCCCAGCCTATCCCATCAGAACCAGTGAAGCATAATTCAATGTTGGGGAATTAGAAGCTGCTTCCAAAAATTCCTAGTCTCTGTGATCAATTCTCTGGTCAATTTGATTATTTTTATTAAAACAATAGGAAAGGCTTATTGATGTTTTCTCCTAGATTTTTCCCGGGTAAAAATAATAATTCTATAACTCCAAGAGTCATCCAATTCCATGTGTTAATGCCAAACATGGTGGTATGTATGCTTTTATAGCTTGGAATGGTTTTTTTTGTTTGTTTCCTGAGAATTTAATGAAAGCTGAGTATGTATATGCATACACAATTTTATGTAGAATTTCAATGGGTTCACAAATCACCCACAACTCCCTGAGAGTTCACAGATTCCAGGTTAAGAAGTCCTGCTTTACTGACTTCTCCGTAAGTTACTGGTCATGAGTGAGAAAAGATGAAAGGGAGAAAGGGCAAGAAATGAAACTAGAGATGTAGCAGTTAGGATCTGGAAAGTCCCAAAGTATACTAGGACAGTGCTTCCCAAATAATGTGCCTAAGAGACACTGAAGAGCTGGTTAAACACTCAGTAGGTCTGCAATGGCCTGAGATTCTGCATTTTTTTTTTTTTTTTAGATGGAGTCTCACTCTTGTCACCAGGCTGGAGTGCAGTGACACAATCTCGGCTCATTGCAACCTCCGCCTCCTGGGTTCAAGCAATTCTCTTGCCTCAGCCTCCCAAGTAGCTGGGACTGCAGGCATGTGCTATCATGCTCAGCTAAGTTTTTGTATTTTAATAGAGATAGGGTTTCACCATGTTGGCCAGGATGGTCTCTATCTCCTGACCTCGTGATCCACCTGCCTCAGCCTCCCAAAGTGCTGGGATTACAGGCGTGAACCACCGTACCCGGCCTGAGATTCTGCATTTCTAACAAGGGGCTAGTCCATAGATCAGACTTTGAGTAGCACGGTACTTAAAATTATGTCATTAACTGCATTGGCTTCTCCTAGCACAAGAGGACACAAATGTACAAATATTTCTACCTTTCTTGAAAACCCAATACTGTATATAATATATGCTATTTCTCCCAACGGAAAAGGATAAAGAAGATGACAAACTTAATTCTTTATTTTTAATGGTCTCAGAACTTCAATGGTTAGAACTGTTAAATTCAATAGTGTTTCTTTTCATGGAACCAAACATTATCAATTCAATGGAAGTAATTTTTTAAATCCTAAAAACAACAACACAACACAAAACAAAAGCTTCCCATGGGTGATGTTGCTCAGGAAGAAATGAAATCCCATTATGTAGTACATTATGATTTTTAAACCATTTTTGTCTGGAAAAGAATTACACTTCAAACCCAGTTGTGAAGCTGAAACCAGCTTTTCTAAACCAGAAAATAACACAGAGCCCATTGAGCAATGTGATTCTCCAGCTTATTAAAGACAAGAGATGAAGGCCCTGCAACTGTCACACACAAAGGTGCCAGAGGGTTGGCTGCTCACTGCCACCTTTGGGTTTTAGTCACAATAATTCTTTCTTTTAAATAGTATTATTTTTTGATTATAAAAGTAATAAAAATAATAAACAAGAGCAATACATGTTATTGTTTTAAAATCTAGAAAGTCTTCAAAGATATAAAGAATACAAAAATACCCATCATTCCAAAACTACTTGTTGAAGACCTATATATACATTGCTGTATCTTTTACCTGTTTTTCCAATGCCTTTTTTTTTTGAGATGGAGTCTCATGCTGTCACCTAGGCTGGAGTGCAGTGGGGCAATCTTGGCTCACTGCAACCTCCTCTCCCGGGTTCAAGCCAGTCTCCTGCTTCAGCCTCCTGAGTAGCTGGTGTGCACCACCATGCCTGGCAAACTTTTGTATTTTTAGTAGACACGAGGTTTCATCACTGAGGTCTCAAACTCCTGACCTCAGGTGATCCGCCTGCCTCAGCCTCCCAAGATGCTGCAATTATAGGCATGAACCATTGTACCCGGGCTCCATGTATTTAAAAAAATAATTAGAATCTTCCAGTACATAAAGTATTGCAGCATGCTTTTTTCTCCTCAGTACATACAAGGATGTAAAAGGATTTGATAAATGGCTTTGACAGAGGGATGTTGGTGAGCAGCACAAGCCCATCCCAAGAACAGTGCAAGCCATTTGTGAAACTACTTGCATTTTATCTCTGCTTTGAATGTTAGTGCAATTTTATTTAACTGTTGAAGAAGTATATTTTATTTTGGATGTGGAAAGAAAATTCAGACTAACAAATCTGTATCTACAAATGGAAATAAGGCTGAGAGGAATAAGTTATTTCCTTGTAACTTTAAAGAGACAATCACGGAATACCATTCTTGCACACACTGGGATTAATTAATCTCCCTCTTTTGGTTTCTGCACTATGAAGTAAGTACAGAAAATGTCTATCAAAAGAGAAATGCTAAAACCTGAAGGTGAATTTCATCAGAATCAAGCCTTAAGGAACGGGCATAATTCCTTAAACTAAGCAACTCTCAGAGCTGGGTTTATTAGAGGAAAGTGCTATTTTTTCCTGCCTCTCCATATAATTCCGAAGTTAAAGATTGATATAATGGTAAGGGCAAACTGAAAGAAACTGAGAAAAATAACTAAAGGTTTGTCTCCTTAAATTTACGAAATAAAAAGAGAAAAAAATACTGAATTAACAGATTGACTAATTGAACAAAATGTTTCGAGCCCTTATTACATTCCAGGCACTGAGCTAATTATTGGGAATGAGAGATTCCCGTGAAGATAAGGTTGCTATTCTCCAGTAGCTTACACACCACAGTGGAGGAGGTAGAGATGGGCAATAAACAAGTAAATGAATGAGATAATTGTGCTGCTATGAGAAAATAGTAACTTGAAAATCAAGGGACCAATTTAAAAAGATCTCCCCAGGGAAGGGAATTGAGTGACAAGAAGAAGCTGATCTGGAAACCAGAGTCAAGAAGAGGAATTAAGATGCAAAACAACCCTAAGACTGGAATCAGCTTGGTATGTGTCAGGAACAGGAAAATCCCTATGGCTGGAGAGTATTGAGCATGATGGAAAGAAGAAGGAAAGGTGTCTCAGAGGAAGACAGGCCTAGATCATGTATAACCTTGGAAGCCAGGGCTGAGAATTTGGATACAGTGCCCAAAGTGCCTGTGACAGTTTTTATGCACAAAGGTGCCATGATCTGATTTGCAGTTTTAAAGTATTTCGCTGGCTACCCTAAAGAGAATACATAGTTATGGAGCACTAGTGGAATCAGGAGGACCCAGTAAGAGGCTATATCAATAGTCCAGACAAGAAATGAGGGTGGCTTGGATCACGATCATAATGATAGCTGTATAAACGGAGAGAAAAGAGAGACTGGGATATATTTTGAGTCAACAGGGACTTGCTGATGAATTGATTAATTTGAGTAGTGAGAAAAAGGTTTGAGGGTTGAACAATTGGGGGAATGGTGTGGTCCTTTATTGAAATAGGGAGGGTTTTGGAGAAAATAGGTTACAAAGAGGCCTAAAATTTGATATATCAATTAGATATCCAAAACTCAACTCAAGTAGAGTTGAATTTAGATAAGGAAGCAAGGAAATACAGGTTTATTAAGTATTGGTGAGAAGGTTCTCTACATACTGTATTTCTTTGAATTTTATTCCAGTTGTAATGCCTTCAAAATTTTAGGTGTTAGAAATACTGGTTAATGTTTATGATTAGAATAAACAAGTATACTATTCTTTTAATAAATAACAATAAAATTCACATTCTTTTTTCTTAAGTAGCTAAGCATTAACCCCAGCTTACACAGTGATGCCCTTGCTTACTGATATATGACTAAAGGTTTAGAATTAGCCCAACACCTCCTGCCAGGGTTGGTGAGCAATCACTGTCATTATTTTTTTGATCCCTGGAACACTTAAAGATGTTTCCTACTGTTTACAGTTTTTGTTATCTTTTTTGTCATTATTTTAGAGTTTCATAGTGTCATCAGAGAATAGATATAAAAATAAATTAAAGCAGACTTTAATTTAAAACTAATTGAAGTAGAGCTGGGGACCCAAAGTTCTCCTTTCCATCCACCTAGAAGACAGAAGACAGTTTGAAAATAGTTCCACTTTGATACCATTGTGTATCAAAGAAGAAGCTAAAGGTACCATTTTGAAATTCATTGGGACTGCAAAAATTTCAATTGAACAGTAAAATTAATAATGGTTTTTATTACTTACGAATATATTTTTGAAACTGAATTTCATTATAAAATATTAGAGTCATTTCATGTCTACTTTTTTAAAGCCAAATTTGTATGTAAACATACTTCAGAATAAACTTAGGAGAACTACTCCCAGGTTGCTAAAAATGCCCAGGCTGCCCACATGAAAGAATTAAAGCAATTATATAGAAGGGAACTTGAGATTTTCCATAGTCAAATATAATTGTCTAAAACAGAAAAGTTGCCAAGAAGAAAAAAAAAAGGCACATGAAAACAAATCCAACATAACACATTAATCACAACTCTTTTACCTGTACAACATAGTTATTTAGAGAAAATAGGTTGGCCCTAAGCAAAACTACTGAAAGTTATCTTAGACTGCCCAGCATCCCATATTTAATGCTAGTCTAGCTATGTCCCCTTTAAATGGATCCATACGTATCCTAATGTTGCCTCCTGACTGGTTGGTCTTTCAGGTCACAAGTTGATGTAGAACCACAGTCAGTGGTAAAGGAGATGTCACTCCCAGATAGCAAATCCTTCAGTAATTACAATGTTGAAAATTTCATGCTAAGAGACATATATGTGATCCAGATGGCTTTTCGGAACATTCCTGATCGTTCCTCTGGGATGCTGCCCCCAAACAGAGTAAAATGCTTCCTCTTATAAACAGCAGGAAGAGTCTAGGTTTCTCAGCCCAACATTCAATGCCTCGCATAATTTTCGTCTCTCCAGTTGGTGTCTTCAGCCTCTCCTCCCATCCTCTCCTACACAGACCCTCCACTCCAAGCTCTTTCTCTGTCCCAGAAGAGAACGTGAATTCTGGCCTCCAGTTGTTGTTGTTGTTGTTGTTTTTAGGAGAATCTCACCTGAGGCGTGAAGCTCACCCTTCTTTCTGCCAAGTCTCGAGTCTTCATGGAGTCTGCCCTGATGCCCCAGCCTGCCGAGACTTTTCCTTCTCCAGTATAGAGGATATTGCCGGCAACACACCTTGTTACAAATCACTGTATGACATTTCTTTCATCAGTCTCCCAAATCTCAGTATTCACATACCCTTCACTACTTTTCCCATATTCACATACTACCTGTTATGTTTTGGTCTTTATCATTTTATTGAAACCAATTCCCACATTTTTACTTATATTTAATTTTATAGGAAATTTTAGATCATGACCAGAATGGAAAGGCAATAACATTTTACATAAATTGAAGGTGACTGTAAAATATAACCATTAATATAAAAATGTTTGTCTATGCAGGTCGGGCATGGTGATTCACACCCATAATCCCAGCCCTTTGAGAGGCTGAGGTCAGGAATTTAAGACCAGCCTGGCCAACACGATGAAACCTCGTCTCTACTAAAAACAAAAATGAGCCGAGTGTGGTGGCACGCACCTGTAATCCCAGCTACTTGGGAGGCTGAGGCATGAGAATCACTGATCCCAGGAGGCAGAAGTTGCAGTGAGCCAAGATCATACTACTGCACTCCAGCCTGGGTGACAGAATGAGACTCTGTCTATAAAAAAAAAAAAAAAAAAAAAAAAATTCTATGTCCACTACCTAAAATTATCTCACATACCTCAATTTGGGAAATGCTACTTTATGTTGTCATTTCATATTGCAGTTCAAGCCTTGCATCATGTAACTTTTTATGTGTGTATATCTATTTCCTCAAATATACTGTAGCTTCTTAAAGAAGATCATATATTACACTTCACATTCCAGTATTTTTAGTCCAGTGCCTTACACTTGGTAGGCATTAAATAAATATTTGTTCAGTGAATAAATGTCCACAAATGTAGCGATATCCTTAGTCACTATTTTTAGTTACATAATCAGTAAAATGAAAATATTCAGTTAAACTTAATAAGCCCATTTAATTATATAATGATTTATATATAGTATACTATCTTTATATAAAATATATTATAAATAAAGGAAAACTACATTGCTATTAATAGTAATGGTGCTAATCACATGAGATTCTGGATTTTAAAATTTTAAAGTGATAGCTCTTGATTTTATGAGAGTAGTAAACAGGATTAGATTCAATAGTTAATTGATGTGCTTTGCTTTAGACAGACATAATAGATCAAAACCCAAGCAGGATTAGATCCAATAGTTAATTGATGTGCTTTGCTTTAGACAAACATAATAGATCCAATCCAATCAAAATCCAATGAAAGATAAATTAGGTTCAGATAAGTTACGCTGCAAAATAAATTTACAGTAGAGGCCATTTGAACAGCAAATCCTAACAACATTTTAAATGCAGCTTGACTCCTATTTCAGGGACATATTTATAGATAAATTAAGGTGGCCTTATCATAAAAATGAGCACAAGTAAATGCAGTGGGAGATAAAAAGCCAAAGAAAAAACTTTCAGAAATGTTTCGATTTGAACTGGAGGGGTTTGGTTAATACTGTATCCAAATGCATTTTTTAAAAAGATTCTGAGCTGTTGCTTCTCAAAGATCAAAGTTTTAATTTTCAAAAGAAAAGTTGCCAACAAGAATTTTTAAGACAAAGTAAATAAAGAAACTAGTTGGGATAGTGGGAATTATTACAGATCCCTGTGCCTCGTGTAGGAAAAATGAATACAATCTGACAGTCAATAGGCTTTCTGTAATTATGTCCTTTAACTATCTCAAAGAGAGAAAAATAAGAAGCTAAAATCTACTGCTTCCAAATGATTAAATACCTTCCACTAAATTTATAAAGGTTCCTACTCAGACAATTTCTTCACTCATTCCCTCAGAACACCAATATTTCTGTATCTTCAGGATGAGCTCTATATGGATTTGAGAGGAAATATCAACCAGAAACATATCTGAGTGTGTGCTAGCGTAATCCTGCATTCCACATATCCCCAAATATGCATTACTATATGGGGACCTACCCTCCTCCATGGAGAATTATGAGATGTCAGGGCAGGAACACATCTTTAAAGTCTTCTACTATATTTTCTTTGAATATGAAAAATGACTCCAAGTAAAAGTTACTTTCCCAAATTACAAAGATGAACTCAAGTCCAGTGAAATGAATAGGCCCACTCCTTGCCTGTACCTAGCCACAGTTCAGCTACCCAAGTACTACTCTCCCCTGGTCCCCCTGCAAGGTGAGAAAGTAGATCCAGAGAAATACCCAACCCATTCTTTCCCTGTTCTCTCCTTCTCTCTCTAAATCTGTTTGCAGAAATATGAGATCTGAAAATAGCTCTTATTCTAAAGCACAAGAATAGGGCAACTTTCAAGAGAGTATCTAGCAAGCCACAAATAAAATTTAGGGATGGAGCAGGGTGGCTGGTTGGGAACTGCAGCCATTTCGTAACCCAAGCTTAAGATGTTTCTAGTGGTGTCCACCATCCAGCTGCACCCCTTCAGACTAGGTTAGGTGCTGGGAAGGTACTCTGCTTTACTCTGCCACAGCATGCCCTCCACTGAACTGTCATCGTGAGTGGATTCTGCAAGAGAGGCCCTGAGTCTTACCCGTCTCTTTATCTACAGTACCTAGCACAATGCCTGGTATAGAGAAGATCCTCAGTAAAGGTTGTTTTTTTAAAGTACTGTATATTATTTAATTTCTATTATTTTCCAAGTGATACCCACAAATAACTTGAAGAAGTCAAATAATCAACAAGATTTATTTTATTTTATTTTATTTTGAGACAGGGTCTTGCTCTGTCACAGAGGCTGGAGTGCAGTGGCGCCATCTTGGTTCAGTGCAACCTCAAGATTTATTTTTAAAAGAAGTGTTATCTTCTATCCACTATTCCCTAGACAGCTGTATTTCAAGGTGTTTTATTTTCTGTGTGGCTATTGTGAATGGCATTGTGTTCTTGATTTGGCTCTCAGCTTGGACATTGCTGGTGTATAGAAATGCTATTAATTTTTGTACATTGATTTTGTATCCTGAAACTTGGCTGAAGTTGTTCACCAGATCTAGGAGTTTTGGGGCAGAGAGTATGGGATTTTCTAGGTGTAAAATCATATCATCTGGGAAGAGAAATAATTTGACTTCCTCTTTTCCTGTTTAGATGCCTTTTATTTCTTTCTCTTGCTTGATTGTTCTGGCTGAGACTTACAGTAATATGTTGAATAGGAGTAATGAGAGTGGACATTCTTGTCTTGTTCTAGTTCTCAAAGGGAATACTTTCAGTTTTTGCCCATTTACTATGATGTTGGCTGTGGGTCTGTCATAGATGGCTCTTATTATTTTGAAGTTTGTTCCTTCAATGAGGGTTTTTTTTTTTTTAACATGAAGGGATGTTCAATTTTATTGGAAGCATTTTCTGTGTCTGTAAGATGATCAGGTGGTTTGTTTTTAATTCTGCTTATGTGATGGATCACATTTATTGATTTGCATATGTTGAACCAACCTTGCATCTCAGGAATAAAGCCTCCTTGGTCATAGTGGATTAACTTTTTGGTATGCCGCTAGATTCAGCTTGCTAGTATTTTGCTGAGAATTTTTGCATTTATGTTCATCAGGGATATATGCCTGAAGTTTTCTTTTTTTTCTTGTGTCTCTGTAAGGATTTTATAACAGAATGATACTAGCTTCATAGAATGTTTTAGGAAGGAGTCCCTCTTCTAGTTTTTTGGAGTAGTTTCAGTAGAATTGGTACCAGTTCTTCTTTGTACATCTGATAGAATTTGGCTGTGAATCCATCAAATTCAAGGTTTTTTTTCTGGTTGGTATTACTGATTCAATTTTGGAATACATTATCAAACTGTTCAGGGTTTTAATTGTTTCCTGGTTCATTCCTGTATGTTTCCAGGAATTTAACCATTTCTTCTAGGTTTTCTAGTTTGTGTGCCTAGAGATGTTTGTAATAGTCAGTGAGGGTTTTTGTGTTTCTTTGGGGTTGGTGTGCTGTCTCCTTTGTCATTTCTTTACTTTCTTTTTTTCTTTCTTTCTTTTTTTTTTTTTTTTTTTTTTTTTAACCAACCAGTGTAAACCACCCATTAGTACAGTTGCATTATAAAAACAAAAAGCAACCATAACCAACAGGGT
>CAUYLG010068074.1:0-19106 GCA_963573385.1 Cacajao melanocephalus
TCTAAATTGTCTATTCTCGTTAGCATTTCATCAAACCTTTCTTCAAGGTTCTTAGTTTCTTTACATTGCGTTAGAACATGTTCTTTTAGCTCACAGAAGTTTCTTATTATCCACTTTCTAAAGCCTAATTCTGTTAATGGAACACACTCATTCTCCATCAGGCCTTGTTCCCTTGTTGATGAGGAACTGTGATCCCCTGTAGAAGGAGAGGCATTCTGATTTGGGGTATTTTCAGCCTTTTTACGCTGGTTTCTTTCCATCTTTGTGGATTTATCCACCTGTCATCTTTGTAATTGCCGACTTTCAAATTGAGTCTCTGAGTGGACGTCCAACTTGTTGATTCCTAGCGCCGGAATCTGAGCAACTCACTGAGCTGGCTAAAACAGCGGTGTTGAGGTTCGTGGTGTTTTTCTGCCCAGGAATCTCCGATCTGGCTTCCCTCTTCAGTTCTGCCTTCCCGGAGCTCCAAACGTCAACCAAAAGGGGACCCAGTCCCGTTTATTCTGCACCGAGAACCGCCGTGCCAGGGTGCTGGCCAAACTGCCGCGCCAGCCAAAAGAGTCGCACTGGCAACCCTTAGGGCTCCTCCGCTGGGAATCTCCCGGTCCGTGAGCAACAAAAATTTGTCTGAAAGTGTGGCGTCCACTCCTTCTCTCTGCTTTCACTGGGAGCTGCACTCCTGAGCTGCTAGTAATCGGCCATCTTGGATCTCTCTCTCGATTTTTGTTTTTAATTCAATTTATGTGGTGTGTCACATTTATTGACTTGTGTATGTTAAACCATCCCTGAATCCCTTGCATGAAACCCACTGGATCTTGGTGGATTACCTTTTTGATATGTCCTTGGATTTTGTTTGCTAGTATTTTGTTAAGGATTTTATCAAGAGTATTGGTCTTTTCTTTTTCAGTTATGTCCTTTTCTGGTTTTGGTATTAGGGTGATGCTGGCTTCATAGAATGAATTAGGGAAGGTTCCTTCTTTCTCTACCTTGTGGAATCATGTCAAAAGGATTGGTACCAATTCTTCTTTGAATGTCTGATAGAATTCTGCGTGAATCTTTCTGGTCCTCAACTTTTTTTTGTTGGTAATTTTTTAATTACCATTTCAGTATCTCTGCTTGTTATTGATCTGTTCAGTGTATCTAATTCTTCCTGATTTAAGCTAGAAGGGTTGTATTTTTTCAGGAATTCATCCATCTCTTCTAGGTTTTTTAGTTTATATGCGTAAAGGTGTTCAGAGTAGCCCTGAATGATCTTTTGTATTTCAGTGGTGTCAATTGTAATATCTCTTGTTTCATTTCTTAGTGAGGTTATTTTCTCTCTTCCTTTCTTGGTTAATCTTGCTAATGGTCTATCAGTTTTATTTATCTTTTCAAAGAAACAGCTTTTTGTGTCATTTATCTTTTATATATATTTTTTGTTTCAATTTCATTTAGTTCTTCCCTGATCTTGGTTATTTCCTTTCTTCTAGGTTTGGGTTTGGTTTGTTCTTATTTCTCTAGTTACTTGAGGCATAACCTTAGAATGTCAGTTTGCACTCTTTCAGTCTTTTTGATGTAGGCATTTAGGGCTATGAACTTTCCTCGTAGCATCATCTTTGCTGTATCCCAGAGGTTTTGATAGGTTGTGTCATTATTGTTGTTCAGTTCAAAGAATTTTTAAATTTCCATCTTGATTTTGTTTTTGACCCAGTGCTCATTCAGGAGCAGGTTATTTAATTTCCATGTATTTGCATGCTTTTGAAGATTACTTTTGGAGTTGATTTCCAGTTTTATTCCACTGTGGTCTGAGATAGTGCTTGATAAAATTTCAGTTTTCTTAAATTTATTGAGGCTTGTTTTGTGGCCTATCACATGGTCTATCTTGAAGAAAGTTTCATGTGCTGTGGGATAGAATGTGTATCCTGTGACTGTTGGATGAAATGTTCTGTATGTATTCGTTAAGTCCATTTGTTCCAGGGTATAGTTTAAATCCATTGTTTCTTTGTTGAATTTCTGTCTTGATGATCTGTCTAGTGCTGTCAGTGGAGTATTGAAGTCTATCACTATTATTGTGTTGCTATCTCATTTCTTATGTCTATTAGTAATTATTTTATAAATTTGTGGGCTCCTGTGTTTGGTGCATATATATTTAGGATTGTGATATTTCCCTGTTGGACAAGGCCTTTTACCCTTGTATAATGTCCCTCTTTGCCTCTTTTAACTGCCGTGAATTTAAAGTTTGTTTTGTCTGATATAAGAATAGTTCCTCCTGCTCACTTTTGGTGTCCATGTGCATGAAATGCCTTTTCCACCCCTTTATGTGAGTCCTTATGTGTTAGATGAGTCTCCTGAAGGCAGCAGATTGTTGGTTGGTGAGTTCCTATACATTGTGCAGTTCTGTATCATTTAAGTGGAGCTTTTAGGCCATTTATGTTCAATGTTAGTATTGAAATTTGAGGTACCATGCATTCATTGTGCTCTTTGTTGCCTGTGTACTTTGTTTTTGTTTTTGTTTTTGCTTTTTAACTTTTATATTTGTTTTATAGGTCCTGTGTTATTTATGCTTTAAAGAGGTTCTGTTTTGATGTGTTTCCAGGATTTGTTTCAGATTTAAAGTTCCTTTTAGCAGTACTTATAGTGGTGACCTGGTAATGGTGAATTCTCTTAGCATTTGTTTGTCTGAAAAAGACTGTATATTTCCTTCATATATGATGCTTAGTTTCACTGGACACAAAATTCTTGGCTGATAATTGTTTTGTTTGAGGAGGCAGAAACATAGGTCCCCACTCCTTTCTAGCTTGAAGGGTTTCTGCTGAGAAATCTTCTGTTAATCTGATAGGTTTTCCTTTATAGGTTACCTGGTGCTTCTGTCTCATAGCTCTTAAGATTCTTTCCTTCATTTTAACTTTGGATAACTTGATGGCAATGTGCATAGGCAAAGATCTTTTTGTGATGAATTTCCCAGGTATTCTTTGTGCTTCTTATATTTGGATGTCTAGGTCTCTCACAAGGCCAGGGAAGTTTTCCTCAGTTATTCCCCCAATATGTTATCCAGACTTTTAGAATTTTCTTCTTCCTCAGGAATACTGATGATTCTTAGGTTTGGTTGTTTACATAATCCCAGACTTCTTGGAGGGTTTGTTCATATTTTCTTATTCTTTTTTTGTTTTTCTCTGTTGGATTGGGTTAATTCAAAGACCTCATCTCTGAGCTCTGATTTTCTTTCTTCTGCTTCTTCAATTCTGTTGCTGAGGCTTTCCAGAGCATTTCACATTTCTAAAAATATGTCCAAACTTTCCTGATGTTTTCATTTTTTTATTTAAGCTATCTATTTTCTTGAATATTTCTCCTTTCACTTGTATCATTTTTTGGATTTCCTTGCATTGGGCTTTGCCTTTCTCTGGTCCCTCCATGATTGGCTTAATAACTAACCTGAATTTTTTTTTTTAACGTAAATCAAGGATCGCTTCTTGGTTTGGATCTATTGCTGGTGAGCTGGTGTGATTTTTTGGGAGTGTTGGAGAACCTTGTTTTGTCCCATCACCAGGGCTGATTTTCTGGTTCCTTCCCATTTGGAAGGCTCTGTCAGAGGGAAGGTCCAGTGCTGAAGGTGGTTATTCAAGTTTTTTGTCCCACAGCATGTTCCCTTGATGTAGTTCTCTCCCTCTTTTTCTATGGGTGTGGCTTCCTGTGAGCCTAGCTTTAGTGATTGTTGGCTCTCTTCTGGGTCTAGCCACCTAGTGAGTCTACTGGGCTCTTGGCTGCTACTGGGAGTTGTGTGCACAGAGTACTATGATGTGAGCCATCTATGGGTCTCTCAGCCATGGATACCAGTGCCTGTTCTGGTGGAGGTGGCAAGCAGGTGGTGAGTTGCAATGGACTCTGTGAGGGTTCTTAGCTTTGGTGGTTTAATGCTCTATTTTTATGCTGGTTGGTCTCTTGCCAGGAGGTGATGCATTCCAGAGAACGTCGGCTGTGGTAGTATGAGGAGGAGCCAGCCGTGGGCAGGGCCCTAGAACTCCCAAGATTTATGTGCCCTTCGTCTTCTGCTGCCAGGGTGGGTAGGGAAGGACCCTCAGGTGGGGGCAGAGCTAGGCATGTCTGAGCTCAGATTTTTTTGGGCGGGTCCTGAGAGCTGTGGGGGATGAGAATGAGATTCCCAAGTCACTGGAGTTGCGTACGTAGGAGGATTGTGGCTGCCTCTGCTGAGTCCTGCAGGTTGTGATGGAAGTGGGGGAAACCTGGTAGTCATACAGGCCTCACCCAGCTCCTATGCAAACTGAAGGTCCGTTCTTACTCCCACCACAACCCAGCCAACAGCCTGAGTTTATTTCCAGGTGGAGGGCAAGACGGGCTTGAAAACCTGCTCCAGGCTACCGGCCTACCAGCTGTGAAGGAAAAGAGCTTGGTTCTTCCCCTTCTGTGGAGTCTGCACACAGGATTTATGCCCTCCCCTGAGCTCTGGCCAGGAGGCTTCTCACCCCATTCAAATTGTTATAGAGTTCAGCTAGAGATTTCCTTTACCCTATGGAGTTTTAGCCCCTGCTCCTCTGGGTGCCCTCGCTTTGGATCCCTGTGGCAGCAGGCAGGAATGGCCTGCTCAGGGACCTAGTGAGCTCCCAGGGCCTTTATGCGGCTTCTTTTACCCCTGTATTTTGCTCAGCTCTCCAGATTGACTCAGCTCCAGGTAAAGTCAGAAACTTCTCCCACAAACAGACCTTCAGCTTCTCCAGTGGAGGTGTGTGTTTGAGAGAGGTGGGTTTCTATCATTCTCACTTCTGCAGTTGGGGCACTCACAGTATTTTGGGGATCTCCCAGGTCCTGCAGGAGTAGTCTATTTCCTTCAGAGGGTCTGTCGGTCCTCTTGGGATTGCTGGGGATTTTTTCCTTGTGGTTGATCTGGAGCGAACATTTACAATGCAAGCCTCCACACACTGCTCTGTCTGGAGCTGCAGTCTAGTCCTGCTTCCTGTCCTCCATGATGATCTACAGTCTTTATATACTTCTAAGATATTGTTATAGCAAAGCTATAAGGTATTCTGTATGTGTGTAAAATATGTATATATGTCTCACACACACACACACACACATTCAAAATGCATTTATTGAGTGCCTAACCATAGGACAGAAATTTTCCTAGGTGCCAGGGATACTTAGATGTCAAGAGTATACGAACTTTATGAACTTCTAAAAAGGAACACAGTCCCTGTTATCAAGATAATCGCCATGTAGTAAGAGAAGTCACTAATATTTCAAAGCTGCGAATGTGAAGGTATTTTGGATGGTGAGGGGAAAGAAGAATAGAGTATGACACTGTGATTTCTAATTTGGGTAAGTGAATTCCTTGGGAAAAGGGATAATTGTAGTATATTGTCTAGAAAAGAAATGCAGTAATATGATGTTTTGAGCAGGCATAAAATTATACTGTTTTGGAATATGTTGGTTTAATAGGCACCACTGTCTTTTTACACACAAGAAAACTGAAATCCAGAGAGGTTAAATAACTTGCTCTTAGTCACACCACTAGTTTATGGCAGACTGGATGAAATATAAGTCTGGAATTAAAGAGCAAGATGTCATCTGGAGGTAGAGTTTAGTCATCAATATGTAGGTAGGAAGGCTATATTCAGTGATTTAGGAAATGACTTAAAATATAAAGAGGTATGTATACACACACACACACACACACACACACACACACACACAAACACACATTTTCCTCTCTTACATGTAAGAGACTGAATTAATTATTACAGTGTTTTTGAAAAGCACAATAATGGAACTTTCTCAACATGTACCCTCAGAATTAATTTAGTAATATAGACCCTGCCTACCCACTTGCATAGCCACTTTTTGTCTGAATTTTTTAATACAACTTTGTCTGTGATGTACTACTCCAAACATGTATATATAGCTTCTTCTTTATAAAATGAAGAATTTCTAACATCTTGTTGTATAAAAGCTGCTAAAATGAGAAGTACCAATTCAATCTAGTCATAAGTGAGTTAGCATTACTAATCATGGAGTTTTTATTTTTAGAAATATTTAAACTATCCTAATTGTCATAAAGAACAAATACTTTAAAAATAAAATTGCATCCATGGAAATATACCTGTATTAGACACATTTTAAAAAAACTATTAGATTTCTAATTTTAAGAAACCATCAGTCTCTCCTCCCACATTAGTGCTTTTAATTTATTTGGGAAGTAATACATATTCATGGTAGAAAAATTATAAAATAAATAAAGATAGAAAGAAGAAAGTTTATGTCACTCCTTATCTTACCTTCAAGACGCAGCTGCTAGAAACATTCTTAAAATTTTGATGGTTGGCTTTCCAGCGTTTTCTATGCATAGATACATTATTTTCTTTAATGAGAATGGAATCATAATATACATGTAGCTGTTTATTTCCCTTACTACTATATAAAGTACCTTTTACATGTCGTTAACAATGTTTCTCCAGTATCGTGTCCTAACATTTCATTGTCTGTATAGTGTGTTTACCAGGTTATTCTGAAACTTTAGGGTACATTCAGTTGTTCACTGTTATATATGGTGTTGTAACTAATATCCTTGTAACACATCTTTTTATATAAAACCATGAATATTTCTTTAAATAAAAATTCTAGAAATAGAATTTATGGCATAAATAACTTATATATTATTAAAGTTTTTGATATGTACTATGATTGTCCTCCAGCGAAGTCATACCAATTCCATTAACAGTATGTGAGAATGCCTACTCCTCACTCTTTCCAACAGAGTGTTTAAGTTATGGCCAGTTTTGTAATTTTTATAAGTGAAAATGATATTCTATTTTAATTTGTATTTATTTGATTACTGGCAAAGTCAACCTTTTAAAAATGTTTAGCAAAATGTCTTTTTTAATGGGAGTTTATCCTTCTAAAACTAAGTGTATAAAATATACTTAGAAAACATCAAAACACATTTTATGTTTAAAATTGGTTTAAGTTTCAGGATGTGTACCAGTGAGAAACAGTTGCTTTTCTCTGAGTTACTGTTTGATATAACTTTAAAAATCCTGAAACATTGTTTCTCTAATCCATCTCAAGCCTGAAAAGTCCAGTAGCTAAAGATTGTGGCTCTTTGAGATATCTTCAACTTTTCACTTTTAAGGGTAATGCTATTATCACCATTCTTATAGCTAAGTCTTTTACTTAAGCAGATTATTTCCTAAAAAGGCTAACTTCTACAAACAAAATCGCTGACTTAAATAGACTGGACATGACCAAGGATACTGTTAAGTTGCCCTTCTAGACATAGTAGTCCATGGACTCTGTCTGTCTCCCTGCTCTTAGGAGAGATAAATTAATCATATTCTATGTAAGGCCAGTCCTTGGACCTGTGCATTATATCCCATCCTTTCTCTTTTAGTGAGGTCTTTGTTCTAGCAATTGTCTCTTCACATTAATGTCCCTCTTTTCTAAATCTTCCCACATATCACAGCATACAAGCATGTTGTTATTTTCCCCATCTTAAAAACAAAGCCCAAAAGTTTTCTTCTCTCTTTTTTTTTTATTTTTATTTTTTGAAACGGAGTTTAACTCTTGTTGTCCAGGCTGGAATGCAATGGCACGATCTTGGCTTACCACAACCTCCACCTCCCGGGTTCAAGCGATTCTCCTGCCTCAGCCTCCCAAGTAGCTGGGTTACAGGCATGTACCACCATGCCCGGATAATTTTGTATTTTTAGTAGAGACAGGGCTTCTCCATGTTGGTCAGGCTGGTCTCAAACTCCTGGCCTCAGGTGATTCGCCCGCTTCAGCCTCCCAAAGTGCTGGGATTACAGGCATGAGCCCCACACCTGGCCCCAAAACTTTTCTAACCTTTTGTTTCTCTGTGCCCCCTCCTTTTATTACAAAACTGTGCCTCTAGGTTTCTTTTTTTTTTCTTTGCCGCCATTCTTTCTTAAACTATTCATTAAGCTTTCATTCCCACTCCTGAAACTGCTCATGTCAAAGTCAGCAGTGATGTCTCATTGCCAAATCCAAGTAAGACAAGGAGACTGAGCACTGGATTTGGCAATAATACACATGACTTCTCTCTTCAGAGCTCTTTTAGTTTTCCTCCTCGTTGGCCCATCTCGCTGTCCTTCCCTGGTTTCTTCATATCTCCCCAAACTTTCAATGTGGAATATTTCAGGGATCAGTCTTCAACCATCATCTCTATCTATACTCACTCTCTAGGTAGTTTTCCACTCAGTGTTTCACAACTTTAAATACTGTTTATCTGCTGCACTTTTCCATGTGTGTGCTTCCACTGAGGACACCACCGTAAACTCTAGGACTCCTCCATCCAGCCTCCAAATTAACATTTTCATTTGGGTGTATAATAAGCACCTCAACTATAACATGTACAAAATTAAACTCCTGATTTCTCCCCCACAAACATTTCTTCCTTTAGTCTTTCCCAGTCCAACAATAGTAATTACATCTTTATAGTTGCTTATACTGAAAACTTTGGAGTCATCCTTAAATTCTCTGCTATAGCCCAAATAGGATCCATCAGCAAATTCTTTGGCAACTCCACCTCAATTTAAACCTGGAAATTTATACTGGTCCCAATAGCTGTACCTCTTACTCCTATAACTTATTCTACATAGAGCAGCCAGAGTGATCTTTTGAAATGTAAGATCATTTTTGTAGCAGGTAGTGACTCCATTATAATGGAGGCAATAGGAAGAATTTACCAAGACAGTTATATGTATAGAAAGGCACATTTATTAGAGAAGGAATAAAAGTACATTCCAAGAAAGCAATGAGCAGGTCAGCAAGAGGGGAGATGACTGCAGGAAGAAAAGGCTTGCTGGGGATTTTATGAAATGGTGCTTGTGCTCAAAAGGGCTTTGTGCGGTACTGATACTGAACTTTCCACCCCCAAATAACAGAGTATATATTCTTCTCATCACCACATGGCACATACTCTGAAGCTGACCACTTAATTGGACATAAAACAATCCTCAACAAATGCGAAAGAACCAAAATCATACCAAACACACTCTTGGACCATAACACAATTAAAATAGAAGTCAAGACTCTGAAATCACTCAAAACAATGCAATTACATAGGAATTAAACAACAGCTCCTGAATGACTTTTGGGTAAATAATGAAATTAAGGCAGAAATTATGAAGTTCTTTGAAACCAGTAAGAACAAAGATGCAACATACCATAATCTGTGAGACAGAGCTAATGCACCATTAAGAGGGAAATTCATACCACTAAACGTCAACATGAAAATGCAGGAAAGATCTCAAATTAACAACCTAACATCACAGCTGAAGGAATTAGAGAACCAAGAACAAATGAACCCCAAAGCTAGCAGAAGACAATAACTAAAATCAAAGCTAAACTGAAGGAAATCAAGACACAACAAATCATTCAAAACATCAACAAATACAGGAGTTGGTTTTTTGAAAAAATAAGATAGATCCCAAGCTAGATTAATAAAGAGGAAAAGAGAGAAGATCTGAATAAATACGATTAGAAATGACAAGGGATGTTACCACAGACCCCACAGAAACAAAAATAACTATGAACACCTCTATGCAGACAAACTGGAAAACATACAGGAGATAGATAAATTCTTTGACACATACACCCTTCCAAGACTGAACCAGGAAGAAATTGATTGCCTGAACAGACAGTAACAAGCTCTGAAATAGAATCAGTAATAAATAGCCAACCAAAAAAAAAAAAAAAAAAAGAGCCTAGAACCTGATGGATTTACAGCCAAATTATACCACACGTACAAGGAAGAGCTGATACCATTTCTAATGAAACTATTCCAAAATATTGAGGATGAAGGACTCCTCCCCAACTTATTCTAAGAGGCCAACATCATCCTGATATCAAAATCTGGCAGAGATACAACAAAAAAAAGAAAATTTCAGGCCAGTATCCTTGATGAACATTGATATAAAAATCCTTACCAAAATACTGGCAAACTGAATCCAGCAGCAGATCAAAAAGCTAATCCACCATGATCAAGTAGGCTTCATCCCTGAGATACAAGGTTGGTTCATCATACACAATCTATAAATGTGATTCATCAAATAAACATAACTAATGACAGAAACCAATGATGATCTCAAAAGACACAGAAAAGGCTTTTGATAATATTCAACACCTCTTCACATTAAAAAACTCTCAATAAACTACATATTGAAAGGACATTCTTCAAAATAATAAGAGCCATCTTTGACAGACTTACAGCCAACATTGTTTGGAATGGACGAAATTTAGAAGCATTCCCCTTGAAAACTGGCATAAGACAAGGTTGCCCTCTCTCACCACTTCTATTCAAAATAGTATTGGAAGTCCTAGCCAGAGCAGTCAGGCAAGAGAAAGTCATCTAAATAGGAAGATACTGTAATGGAGGTAATTTACATGAAGAGTAAAAAAATTAAAAAATATTGTCCTATAAGAATGGAATTGGAGGAGGGTAGAGTGAGATAGGAGACTTATTTTTCATTTTAAGACTTACAGTACATTTTTTGGGGAGCAGGGCAGGACAGGATTATAACTTGTAGAGATTTAGTTATATACATATTAAACACCAGAGATGTATTTCTTTTTTAATGTAAAATTTGTTATTTGTTAAGTTTCACCAAATTAAATATTAAGCTCTTGATTTTACCATATCCTTTTTTTTTTTTTTTTTTTTTTTGAGAGGGAGTCTCACTCTGTCACCAGGCTGGAGTGCAGTGGTGCAGTGGCACAATCTTGGCTCACTGCAACCTCCACCTCCCAGGTTTAAGCAATTCTCCTGCATCACCTTCCTGAGTAGCTGGGACTACAGGCACTTGCCACCGTGCCCAGCTAATTTTTATATTTTTAGTAGAGATGGGGTTTCACCATGTTGGCCAGATGGTCTCGATCTCCTGGCCTCAGTTGATCCACCCACTCTAAGAATGTACCTTACCTCCTACATACTATAGATTAGTTATGCTTGATTTTTCCTTTCTATAAATGGAATAATGGATCCACCAAAAACCTGTTAGAACTGATAAACAAGTTCAGTAAAGTTGCAGGATACAAAATCAACACACAAAAATCAGTAGCATTTCTATATGCCAACAGTGAACAATTTAAAAAAGAAACAAAGCAATTCCACTTACAATAGCCACAAATAAAATTAAATACCTAAGAATTAACCAAAGAAGTAGAAGATCTCTACAATGAAAATTGTAAAATACTGATAAAAGAAATTGGAGAGAACACCAAAAAAATGAAAGGATATTCCACTTTCATTAACTGGAAGATTCAGTGTCCATACCATGCGAAGCAATCTATAGACCCAATGTATTTGCTGTCAAAATACCAATGACATTCTTCAGAGAAATAGAAAAAATTATTCCAAAATTTATATGGAACCACAAAAGACCCAGAGTAGCCAAAGCTATCATGAACAAAAATAAACAAACTGGAGGAATCAAATTACCTAACTAATACTACAGAGCTATAGTAACCAAAGCAGCACGGTACCAACATCACCTAATACTACAGAGCTATAGTAACCTAAGCAGCCTGGTACCTGCATAAAAATAGACATACAGACCAATGGAACAATAGAAATCCAGGAATAAATCCATGCATCTACAGTAAAGTGATTTTCTAGAAAGGTCAAGAATATGCATTGGGGAAAGGACAATCTTAAATGGTGCTGGGAAAACTGGATGTTCATATGCAAAAGGATGAAAGTAGACCCCAATCTCTTGCCATATACAAAACTCAAATCAAAATGCATTAAAGACTTAAATCTAAGAGCTGAGGGCAGGTGTAGTGGTTCATGCCTTTAATCCCAGCACTTTGGAAGCCAAAGCAGGAGAATCTTTTGAAGTCAGGAGTTTGAGACCAGTCTAGGCAACACAGTGAGATGCTGTCTCTACAAAAATCTTTCAAAAACAGCTGGGCATGGTGTTGCACATCTGTAATCCCAGCTACTTGGAAGGCCAAGGTGGGAGAATCACTTGAGCCCAGGAGTTCAAGGCCACATTGAGTCCTGATTGTGCCACTGTACTCAAGCCTGAGCAACAAAGCAAAACCCAGGCTCAAAAAAAAAGAAGGCCTGAAACTATGAAACTACTACTACAAAACAAACAAACAAAAAGCAACAACAACAACAAAAAAACACTGGGAAAAATGCAGGTCATTGATTGGCCCAGGCAAATATTTCCTTAGTAATACCTCAAAAGCACAGCAACCAAAGCAAAAATGGACAAATGGGATTACCTCAAGTTAAAGAGTTTCTGCACAGCAAAGGAAGCAATCAAGAAAGTGAAGAGACAACACACAGAGTAGGAGAATTTATTTGCAAGCTACCCATCTGACAAGGGATTAATAACCAGAATATGTAAGGAGCTCAAACAACTCAATAAGAAACAAAATCAGATAATCCAGTTAAAAAGTGTGCAAAAGATCTGAATGGACATTTCTCAAAAGGAGACATACAAGTGTCCAACAGGTAAGTGAAAAAGTCCACAACATGATTAATCAACAGAGAAATGAAAATCAAAACTACGATGAGATATCATGTCACTCTAGTTGAAATGTCTTTTATTCAGAAGAAAGGCAATAATGAATGCTGGCAAGGATATGGAGAAAGGGGAACCTTTCTACACTGCTAGTGGGAATGTAAATTAGTACAACCACTACGGAGAACAGTATGAACGTTTCTCAGAACACTTAAAAAAGAACTACCATATGATCCATCAATCTCACTGCTCAGTATGTATCTAAAAGAAAGGAAATCAGTAAATATATGAAAGAGATATCTGCACTCCCAAGTTTATTTCAGCACTATTCACAATAGCTAAGATGTGGGATCATACTAAGTATCCATGGATGGATGAATGGCTAAAAAAAATGTGATTACAAATCGTTCTATTATGAAGACACATGCACATGTATGTTCATTGCAGCACTGTTTATAATAGCAAAGACTTGGAACCAACCCAAATGCCCATCAAAGATAGACTGGATAAAGAAAATGTGGCATATATACATCATCAAATACTCTGCAGCCAAAAAAGAGGATTAAGTTTATGTCCTTTGCAGGGACATGGATGAATCTGGAAACCATCATTCTCAGCAAACTGACACAAGAACGGAAAACCAGACACCACATGTTCTCACTCATAAGTAGGTGTTGAACAATGAGAACACATGGACACAGGGAGGGGAGCATCACACACTGGGGTCTGTTTGGGCGATGGGGGGCTAGGGAGGGATAGCAGGGGGCAGGGAGATTGGGGAAGGATAACATTAGGAGACATACCTAATGTAGGTGACAGGGGAATAGAGGCAGCAGACTACCATGGCATGTGTATACTTATGTAACAATCCTGAAAGATCTGCCCATGTACCCTAGAACTTAAAGTGTAATTAAAAAAGAAAATGTGGTATATACACAATGGAATATTATTCAGCTGTAAAAAAGAATGAAATCCTACCGTCTGCCACAACATGGATGGGCCTAGAGGACATTATGTTATGTGAAATAAGCCACACATAGAAAGACAAATTTCCCATATTCTCGCTCATATGAGGGAGCAATTAAAATAGTTAAACTTATGAAGATAGAGAATAGAATGATAGTTAGCACAGCCTGGAAAGGGTAGCAGGGAAGGGGAGAAAAGTCGGGATGGTTAATGGATATAAAAATATAATTAGAATGAATAAGATCTAGTATATTATAGACCAACAGGATGACTGTAGTCAACAGTAATTTATCGTATGGTTTTAAATAGCCAGAAGAGTGGAACTGGGATATTCCTAACATAAAGAAATGATAAATGTGGTTGGGCATGGAGGCTCATGCCTGTAATCCCAGCACTCTGGGAGGCTGAGGCAGGGGAATCACTTGAGGCCAGGAGTTCAACACCAGCTTGAGCAACATAATGAGACTGTCACTACAAAAAATTGAAAAATTAGCCAATTGTTTTGGTGCTTGCCTGTAGTTCTAGCCACTTGGGAGGCTGAGGGGAGGGGATTGCTTAAGCTCAGGAGTTTGAGGCTACAGTGAGCTATGGTCATGCTATTGCTTTCCAGTCTGGGCAACAGAGTGAGATCCTATATATATATATATATATATAAAAATCCTTGAGGTGATGGATACCCTCAATTACCCTTACGTGATTATTGCATATTAAAGGCTTGGATCAAAACATCATATGTACCCCATAAATATATATACCCCACCTGTTATGTACCCATAACCATTAAAAATTTAAAAAATAATTATTTAAAAGTTAGACTCTCTCTGAATTTTTTACATCAAAGCTCTAAAATAAACTACAATTACCATTAGTATAACGATAATGCCCACAGATACCTATTTCTTTAGTTGGTGTTATCTAATACAGTAGCCACTAGCCACATGTGGCATTCAGTACTTCAGATGTAACTAGTGTGACTGAGGAACTGAATTTTTCATTTAAATTTAATTTTAATTAATTTAATCTTAAGAATTGATGCTACATTGTTAAGGGAAATTGAAGAAGATGTAAGTAAATAAAAAGATACCCTTGTTAATGAATTGACATACTTCATGTTCTTAAGATGGCAATACTTCTGAATTGATCTGCAGATTCAGTTCAGTTGCTGTCAATATTCCAACGTCCTTTTTTGTTTGTAGAGATGGACAAGCTAATCCCAAAATTTGTATGGAATCGCAAGGGACCCTAAATAGCCAAAACAATCTTGAAAAAGAAATACAACATCAGAGGACTCATACTTCCTAATTTCAGAATTTACTACAAAGCCCCAGTAATAAAAAAAAAGTACATGCTGCTAGCACAAGCATAGGGATATAAATCAACAGAATTAAGTTAAAATTCTGAAAATAAACCCATGTATTTATGGTCAGTGGAGGTTTGAAAAGGGTACCAAAACCATTCAATGGAGAAAGAATAGTGTTTTCACCAAATGATGCTGGGACAACTGCATATCCATGGGCAAACGAATGAATTTGGATCTTAAACTCGTGTGAAATGCAAAAATTAATTCAAAAATGGATCTGAGACCCAAATAAATGTGAGAGCTAACACTATAAAATCTTATAAGGCAACATAGGTGTAAATTTTTCATAATTCTAAATTAGATAATTGTTTTTAACATGACACAAAAATATAAATAACATAAGAAAAAAATAAATTGGACTTCGTCAAAATTAAAAACTTGCATTATCAAAGGATACCATCAAAAAAATGAAAGAGTGATCCAGAGACTTTAGAGATAATTTTTACAAATCATATGCAAAATCAGGGTCTCATATTTAGAATATGTAAAGAACTGGTACAACTTAGCAACACAAATATAAACAACCCAATTTAAAAATGGGCAAAGGACTTGAATAAACATTTCTACAAAGAAGATATGCAGTGGCCAAGAAATAACATGAAATGATACTCAACATCATTAGAAATTAGGGAAATGCAAATTTAAACCACAGTAAGACATCACTTTTTACCCACAGGGGTAGCTATATCCAGAATCAACAAAAATGTAATAAGTGTTAAGTGTTGGTAAGTATGTGGAGAAGCTGCATTTCTAGTGGAAATGTAAAATGATGCAGTTACTGTAGAAATAAGTTTGATAATTTCTCAAAATTAAATACAGAATTATTATGTGATTCAGAAATTCTACTCCTAGGTATCAATTCTCTTTCCACCCAAGAGAAATGAAAACATATGGTCAAACAAAAACTTCTGCCTAAATGTTCGCTATTCTTAATAGCTCAAAGTGGATACAACACAAGTGTTCATCAGTTAGTGAATAAACAAAAAATGTGGTGTATCCATACAATGGAGTACTACTCAGCCTTAAAATGGAGTGAAGCATTGATGCCTACTACAACATGGCTAAACCTTGAAAACATAGGTGAAAGATGCCAAACACAAAAGCCGCGTATTTTATGATTCATTTTCCCAAAAGTACATTTTATGTTTTTGTTTCTTGTTCTCTTTATGGTTTTTAGATGATCCCCTGGGGGAAGAGGGGAGCATGACAATTGATCACTGTCAGAAGACCAGAATTTCTCCCACTGTTCTTTGCTAACATTATATATTTCCCAGTTCTTTATATATAAACAATTTATGAAACAGACATAAAGGTATATATTAGTATACAAATAAATAAATAAGATAATTCTGGGCATTCTTGTTTTGGGGCTTGATCTTAGAAGATATTTTTGATATTTTACCATTGAATATTATATTTGCTCTGGGTTTTTAGTTATGAATACTTTATTTGGTTAAGAATGTTTTCTTCTATTCTTAATGTGCTATGGGGTACTTTTTAAAATTGGCTTGTTTTTAAAAAATGAATGAGTCTTGTAAATGTATCACATGATTTTTTCTGCAGCTATTAAAACTATTCATATAGATTTTCTCCTTTAATGTGTTCATGTGGTAAATTACATTAATAGAAATGTTTAATGGCCCTTACATTTCCTTGTCTTTCTGGAATAAACTCATCATGAACAATAGTGTATTTTAATCCCTTGTTGTATTCCATTTTAAATATTTTGTTACAATTTTTACATCTACATGTGTATGAATTTATACATAAAGTAGACTTTATTTTCCATTCTTGTACTGTCTGCTTGAAAAACCAATGGTATACTGGTGACATCATCCTCTCCCTAAGAATGTGGGGAGAATATTTTCCTTCTAAACTGTAAGTCCATTTTGTATGATATTAAGATTCCCACCAATTTTCTTTTGGTTAATACTTTTCTAGTATATTGTTATCTTTTTAAAACCATATTTCATTAGTCTATCATGCCTTGCATTGTAAATGCATCTCAATTCAGAGGGCATTAGTATATAAGAAAATGGCATGACAGCAGTAGTAAGATGTCATCAATTACAAGCTGTGTACTCTGATTTCAGATATGTTAATATATTTAAAAATATACACCAAGAATTTATGAAATACATTGTTTTCAACCTTATGTCTCTATGTGTTTAAAAATGATACTTACCTGGAATTTAAAAAATCTACTCTGGCAGGCTTTGTCTTTTAAGTGAAGTGGTAGGATATTTACTGATACATTTGGAATGATGTTAACTATTGTATTTTTTGCCTTCTACTTATTCTATGATTTTGTATTTCTTTTTGTATCTTTTTTTCTTTCTTGCCTTTTATAAATTTCTCTTTTCTCTCATTTTATTCCTCTAATAGTTTAAAAGTTGTATACATGACTTCTCTTGTTTATGCTACCCATTAATTTTAATATGCAGATTTAAAATTTAACAAAGTTGAAGGTTAATATCTTTACCACCCATCCAAATAAATGAGGATCTTGCATTACTTTGGCTCTAAGTATTTCCTTTTTGACATATGTTTTTGATATCCAGAATTTTACATTTGTCATTGATTTATTAAAAAATTTATAAAGTAGGCGTAATTGTTACTGTTTTATACTCTCAGTATTTGTTTAGGTTTACCCATGAGTTTACCTTTTCTTTGTGTACCTTCTTGTAAAATAAACCTTCCTTATTAGGTCATTTTACTTTCTCTTAAATTATAATGATCAGAAGTTGTTTTGTTGGGGATTTGTTGACACATCTCTAAGATTTTAGTTTTCTGAAAATATGCTTATGTCATCCTCTTTTTAGGAAGATAATTTTGCTGGATATGTGTCCTAATATGGCAGGATTTTTTTTTTTTAGTATTTTGAAAATATTTAATAAATGTTATAATTTCTTCACGTCCTCCATTTTTACCAGTCCTTTCTTCAATTGTATCTGATTTTTAAGCAATCTATTTATTTTTACTGTCAAATACATTTAATTTTTAAAGTTCTGTTTGACTGTTTTCAGAGCTGGAACTTTATTATCAGCCACTGTTTTTTTTTCCTCTGTTTCACCCAAAGCCATGGTATGACAGAGAAATATTCTTTAGTGTTTGTTTGTTTATTGGTTTGCTTTCTAGATCCTTGACTAAGCACCTCTCGTTGGTCAGACTGCGTTTAGCAGAAGTAACTGTTTCAAATTTGCAACATGCTTAGATGCCAGACTCAGGAGCCCAACAGATGCAAACTCAGATCACAGAGGATAAAATATATAATGACTTTCTTTGTGTTTATGATATTTTTCAGTATTATATCTGTGAAATTATAATTTCTGACCTTGATTTCTTTAGTTCATATCTTTCTGGTATTTTCTCTCTCTTCGGTTTTACATATTTGGTATTTATTTGATTTTTTAAAATTAAACCAAGACTGTAGTCAAAGATTACTTTAAGTAAGTTTAAAGACCCAATTTTATATTTTTTCAAGGATTTCATAGTATTTGTGGTGAGACAAGTGTAAGACATGCTCCTTACATTTTCACTCTTCTGAATTGACAGTTATACTGGGTCTAGCCTTTTCTTATTTTGGTAACTTAACATGCTTATTTAATTTAAAGTATCAAATCAGTAGCTTTATTGGCTATTAATTAACTTTAAGTCTCAAGTAAATACCTTTATTCTTGAATGAGCTCTTTTGAAAAAATATCAGATGGAGGCAGGTACGTGTACAGGTTTGTTACTTGGATATGTTGCTTAATGGTGAGATTTGGGCTGCTGGTGTACCCATCTCTCAAATAGTGAACATTGTACCCAACAGGTAATTATATGACCTTTATCCACTTCTCAGTCTCCCTGCTTTGAGAGTCCCCAGTGTTTATTATTTCCATCTTCATATCCATGTTTACATGTGAGAACATACGGTATTTGATTTTCTGTTTCTGAGCTATTTCACTTAGGATAATTGGCCTCCAAGTCTATACATGTTGCTGAAACAGGACACAATTAATTTCATTCTTCTTTATGCTTTATGGCTAAATAGTATTCTACCGTGTGTATTTACCACATTTTCTTTTTGTGTGTGTGTGTGTGGTTCATGTTTTCTTTTTTGAAAGAGAGAAAAGAAGAAAGAAAGAAAGAGTGAAAGAAAGAAAAAAAAAGAATGTAAGAGAGACAGAAAGAGGAAGAGAAAGAGGGAGAGAGAACGGGATTCTTGTTCTATTGCCCAGGCTAGAATGCAGTCTAAAAATGGGTATTAAAAACCTCTTTTATGCCAATAATTGTGCTTAACAATGGAGACAGGAAGG